>CM041777.1:97608911-97628653 GCA_023374045.1 Limonium bicolor | reverse complement strand
GTGATGCCCCGTAGTTTCCTTTCTTTTTTTTTGTTTCTTGATTTAGGTGCTGTTGCAGAGAACAGTTGGCAAGATGATAGTTTATTGGGTGAACAAGAATACGGTGGTCTCAAGTTACAAGGAAGGGTGCCCTGATTCCATGTCTGATCTGAAATCGATAATAGCATGTTTGGCTCTGTCAATTTCTTTTCTTCTGCACCTGAGATCGATGACAGTGCTTAAGCGTGGTTGTATTATTTTTTTTTGTAGTTACAGGGGTAGTCGAAGTACTAGTATATTTAGATTAGTATTAGCTATTGAATTCGAGCACAGCTCAACCGGTTAAGATGTTCACTAGGCATACGAGAGGTACGGGGTTCGAACCTCAACAGGAGCATCTTTGCTCCTTTTTCTTTCTTTTTTTTTTGTATGAGTTGTACATGTTTATTTATATATGTAAGACCATATAATATATCGTGTTATATTTATTTATTTATTGTTACCAAGTTATGCGATGTTATCATTTTTATTACAACGTTACAATATCGTAACGTTACGTACATGCAGTTTTGTACAAGTACGTACTATCTTAATATATAACGTCGTCGCGCGTTCGGATTGTTCGTACGTTATTTTATGTCCGAATTATGAAACGCGTTATGATTTTATGCGTTATTCAGGGGTGTTTCAACTTACCCCCCTTAAAAGAGACTTCGTCCCGAAGTCTTACTTCCTTAACTTATATTTTCCACTCCTAGTAATCTTAGGGATCCAGTCCCGCATTCATTCACGATACCCAAAGAATTAAGTTCATAACTATAATGCTCAGTGCTTCTAAGCACCATGCCACATCAGTGGCTTCACACAAGTTCTCATATTAGACCAAGAAGCTAGCAATGTGTATAACATGCTAAAGTGCAAGCCAAGGCACACAAAATTCATTCATAGCACAAAGTACATCCAATACAGTACACACACAATTCTGCACAACTCATACACGCAGACATACCAACCAACGTGTGGTTGTAGGAATACACATAGTCAATTTCCAACCAAGGTCCACAGTTCTATTTCAACATTTGTGCTTATAAGCACTACGCCACATTTGTGGCTTCACCCAGTTATCAATAATATTTCGATGTACCAACAATATTTATGTACTACACTCATATCAACCAGGTGAACAAGTCATTCATTCATGACCTCCATGCATTCAAACCAATCCACACACAGTTCACAAACATAGCAACCAAAACAACACCACAAAACGAGCAATAACCCGGTAGAAACGCAACGCGCCTACCCCCCTTAAAAATGGATTACGCCCACGTAATCCCTATTATACTCTCCTAGAGCCTTGGTTCAAGATGTTTAATTCTCATTGAGCATTCTAGTTTCTATGCAATGTAACTCACAATATATTCTCATCAAAGGTCTCGACCATGTTAAGGGTTTAGTTTCTGTATAAAAAGACTCTTATCGGTATCCGTACCGGTCTAGAAATGGATTCGGATTTAGGCTCTCTAGGTTTAAGATATTGGTCGATAGATCACTTGTTATTCCACAGGCTAATGGGGGATACGGTCCACCAGCTTCTGCTGTGCGACTCTGATTCCCTTCAGGTTTAGTTTTTTTTTTCTTATCCCCATCGTTGTTCTTATGATTGTATCGAGCGAGCAGCAGTTGTCGGTTAGCTCTGCTTAGTCGCAAGGTCCATTGCCTTGCATTTGGTTTCTGTACATGTTTTCATGTATTATCTGTTTGGTTATTAGTAACCTCACACTATTCTTCCTACAACTTCAAGGCTTTACATCTTTGTATGGGTTTACTTTCCAGGTTTCGAACCATGTATCCATGTATTTATGTGATTTATTATCCAATAGCAACAACGCTTTCTTCACACTTTCCCAACCAAATTCATACAAATTGATGGCTTTGTGGTTATGTGTCCACTTGTAGGGGGTTTCGAGAATCATCCAACACTGACGTGATCAGCGTAAGTGTTGGGCTACCTCTGCACCCCAATTTGTGCTCAGTGTTACTTGACCTGGCCAGAGTCAAGTTCAACCTTGCACGTCCGATTTATAAGGTTCAAGGTCGTATTTGTATTATAAGGATCCCTTGATTTATATACATCTCCATATGAGTGTTCTCTCAAATCTATATTCTTCTGGTATTATATGTCCTTCTCACTCCAATCCTCGTACCATTTGTATGTGTATGCATGTTCATTAGATACATGTGGTCTCATAAATTTCCCAGTGTTAGTTAATTGGGTGTACCATGGTATACTTCCCAATTCTTAATATTACTATGATTTCCTTACACTTACAAATTGATATTGAATTTACAAAATGTTTCATCGCTCATCTATGGTAGTACTCGGTGTTTTCGATGATGGCAGTCTATGGAAGTTTGGGCGTGGACAGCATTACACTGGAGTGGAAGAGTATTGGAGACTGAAACTCATATTTTCAAGGCATGGCACGCTCTGGTGCATCAGGGTGCGTTTCAGATTCTCAGCAGGAATTCTCGGTCAAGGCACCAAGACTGGAGTCTGATTATGTTTACTGTTCCAGTTCATAGTTTGAGATGAATATGAGTGGGTGAGCACTATCGGCCCAACAACCAGAGAAAACGTGGAATTACTGTTTGTGTCGTTACAGCAAGAATTCCCAGGCATGGCCATTAGTCCAGATCTTAGTTGTTTAATCAATTAATCGCTTGTGAGTAACTTTGCTTTACTTGATTTTCGGTTAGTAGCACCAGTACGTGTTTGATTCCTTTTGTGTGTTTTTTTTTTGTAGTTAGGCTACTCGACTTAATACTGATATTAAGTTGTTGGGGTATGTTACTGAAATCGAGCATAGCTCAACTGGTTACACACTCAGCGAAAGTATGGGAGGTCTTGGGTTCGAATCTCAACGGGAGCGTATTTGCTCCTTTTTCTTCTTTTTTGTATGAGTTATACTTGCTTATTTATATAAGTACGACTATATTATATCATGTGATTCATTTTTTTTTGTAACGCGGTTATGCGGTGTTATTGTCACTTATTTACAACGTTACGATATATACACGACTATATATTATATCGTGTTTTTATTTTTATTTTTTTTGTAACGAAGTTATGTGACCACATTGTTACTTATTCACGACGTTACAATATCGTAACGTTACGTACGTGTATTTTCGTATACGTACATATATATACATATACTAGATTTAATTGTTCGTACGTTATTTTATGTACGTATTATAAAACGTGTTATGATTTTTATGCGTTTAATATTTTTTCTTCGGTATTTCAGCTTACCCCCCTTAAAAGAGACTTCGGTTGGCATCGTACTTGTAATGCTCTGATACCACTTTCTGTAACACCCCCGAATAAACGTCCAATAGTACAAAGTCAAGCTCCTAGTCATGTTACATAATAACTACGCAGCGGATTCTCGATATCATCCGCGGTGCTACAGATGCCAACCACCCACGTGGTTGACAGACCACATCACTAATACTAGTTACGGTCTGCATGACTGGAAACAGCTCTCCACCAAAACTCATATATAATACAAGATACAATTCCATAACCGAGTGTCTACATACAGTTACTAAATCATAAACCGAAAAGTACTACCCGGGTTTAGTAACAACCCATACACTAACATACTATTCCAAACTCAGAAGTCCTGCCCAGATAGACTACCCCATGATAGCCATCCCGCCTACGCTCCGTTCGTCCGGATAATACCTGTAAAAATTTGGTTTGGGAAGGACTCAGCAAACTACGCTGAGTATGAACGTGTGAAGCCCGCATGTTACCGGGCCACACGACTACTTGGTGAATATTATTAAGTCAATTTACATGCTATATTAAGGCAGTAAAGCACACATCACAATACATCATAATATCAAACACACTTTAAGGTAGCATAGCAATATCAACAAACATCCAAGCATAACAGGCTGGCATCATAGCCCATCAAACACGCAACCAAGCACAACAAGCTGCTAATATAGCAACAACAATCATGTAAGTCATCAGACGTGTGCGTAGGTATGTTTACCAATGATCCTCCCTATGGGATAGTTCGAGTGTTGTGTGTTTTCATTTCTTTTCTCTTGTTCTCATAATGTGTATTTTCTTTCTCTTCCTTTGCACCAGGTCGGGGGTATAGCTTAGATCCCGTGACCATATCAAGTAGGTGCCAATCTTTCCTTGTTTCTTAAATGGTTACTTGTGAATTCTCTTATCACCACAATTTGGAGTACATCCTGTCCATAGCTAATCCTTTATTCCCGGATAGCTCTTTCTCTCTCTATTGTTTCTAAGTGTTACTGGCCATTGCCCCGGATACCAAGGGTCCGTCTCCTATTCCTTTTCCATGTTACTAGCCTCTGCTCCGGATTCAAAGGGTCCGTCTCCCTATTCCTTCTCAATGTTATTAGCCTCTGCTCCGGATTCTAAGGGTCCGTCTCCCTATTCCTTCTCAATGTTACTAGCCTCTGCTCCGGATTCTAAGGGTCCGTCTCCCTATTCCTTCTCTGTTACTAGCCTCTGCTCCGGATTCTAAGGGTCCGTCTCCCTATTCCTTCTCAATGTTATTAGCCTCTGCTCCGGATTCTAAGGGTCCGTCTCCCTATTCCTTCTCAATGTTACTAGCCTCTGCTCCGGATTCTAAGGGTCCGTCTCCCTATTCCTTCTCAATGTTACAGCCTCTGCTCCGGATTCTAAGGGTCCGTCTCCCTATTCCTTCTCAATGTTACTAGCCTCTGCTCCGGATTCTAAGGGTCCGTCTCCCTATTCCTTCTCAATGTTACTAGCCTCTGCTCCGGATTCTAAGGGTCCGTCTCCCTATTCCTTCTCAATGTTATGGTCTTTACCCCGGATACAAAGGGTCCGTCTCCCTATTCAATTACAATGTATTGGCTTATCATTATCTTTGATAACTCGACACCATAGTGGGTGTCTTTAGAGGTCCTCTATAGTTAAGAGGGGTTTTCTCTTTTTATAGTTCTTTTGGTTTGTCTACGTGGTTCGTCATGTCTCACCAAAGGAGACTTGCTCTTCATTATCATTAAAGCATGGACACCATAGTGGGTGTCATGGTAGTCCTCAATGGTTTAGAGAGGAGTTCCCTTTATAGCGTTTTCTTTGTTTTCATAATTCATAGTAGTTCCCGTATAGTTTTCCCTTTTTGTAGTTTCTTTGTTTACATAGTTCGTTGAGTCTCATCTCAAAGTTCCATAACGCGACAGGGACTAAACTACTGTGTGCGCGCAAGTAATATGCCACAACAATATAACAATCACATAGGCAAGATAGGCAAGCAATCCAATTTCATGCTTTAGTCTTAGAGTCATTGTCAAACACAAGGCACACACACACACAAGCCGTGTAACACGGCAACATACGAACCACACATGTCCATACCTTAATTGAAGCAAGAGTCGCCTCACACACGGGGTCCCGGTCGGCGTTCGCTATGGCCCTAACGTTAATTAAAACAACATATCAGTTTATGATTTCATGTGACGAACATTATGAACGTTCCCTAGTTTATCTCAACTTATCGGGTGTTGTTCCCTAGGTGAATTTTCGAGTACTCAACTTATACGAGTCCTTAGAACTTTTCAGGTAGTACCCTTAACCTTCATCTCGTTCCTAGGCATTTACATCGACTCTTTACACGTTAACTAAGTTCTCTTTTTAACTAACGTTTTTAGAGTACTTTACGCACCATCTTGTGACAAGTTACTGAGGAAGGATTTTATGTCGCCTAAGGTGTATTTCCCCCTTAGTTAAATAGGTCAGTAATGTATTAACTCTATCATCCTAACACTATAGTCCTTAAAATATCCATAAAGCTTGCTTACACAGAACCCGAGGGCTTCCAAATCTGAAGTACAATTTCCCCTGCACCACCTCATCTAACTTCACTTCTAATGTGACAAACTGATGTTTAACCTTCTTAATATGTCTGCTAACCTAGCTATGTTTATTAGTTATTACTTGGGCTCATTAATAGACTAGAATCACACTTAGGATACCCTTGTAAGCCAGTTATACAGAAACTATAATGTTAGTGAAATCTGAAACCACAATCTATATGTCTCTCCTTGATTCTTGTTTATGGTCAGCTCAACTGATGTGTAACCTCCTCAAACGTTTTGCTAACCTAGCCGCAGTCATTAGCTATGGTTTGGGTTTATTTTTAAACCATCATTGCACTCTTAATACTTCTGGAATTCGGTTATACTGAAACACAAATCAGAGAGGACTGGAGCACCACCTCCACGCATACTCCCACTCAGTTTCTCTCTGCACTGCATTATATTGATCCCCTACCATTCTCAAGTATTCCCAAACCTAAGTAAATGCATTAGCTTGGCTTTAGGTTCATTAACGAGTCAGCCCAGCTCTCATAACCCACGCGTATTACCATTATACAGAAACAACCCAGCATTGAAAATCTGTGCACTCTCTTTCCTCTCAGCTCCTATAGATCAGCTGACTTCTAAATCATCCCCAAGGTGCTTATGACTTTACTCAAGCTTATTAGATGTGTTTAGGTTCCTTAACTACTCAGTACCTCATTCTCACGCCACCAGTAATGCAGTTATACAGACACTCATGTTTTCAGAAAACTCATGCATTGGGTGATCAGAAACTGGTATTCTCCCTTTCTTTCTTTTCTTTTTTTTTTCTCCACGTTGTTGACTCAAGTAGTTAGGTGTTTTATCTAGGTTTTAATTTCACATCAGACCCACACAACATGAGCAAATCTCTGGGCAGTCAGTAAACAGAAAACGCAAGAAATTTTCAGAACTGAAACTGAAACCTCACACCCGATTAGCCTCTTCTTTGCTGTTTTCTGTAGGTTCATAGTTCTAGTTTTCAACTTCACCTCTATTGTCTAACTACTTAGTTAAACATCTTAGTATGGTTTTAACCTTCAAAACAGATCTAAGGCAACTAGACAAACTACTAAGACAATCAATACTAACTGAAGTGAAAACAGAAACAGGAAACTGCTACTCTTTTTTTTGTTCCCAATCAGATTTCTAGTTTCCCCTGAATTGTCTGGTTACTTAGTTACTTAGCTCACTATGGTTTCAACTTCTAAAACAAACCCCACACCCTATGAATCTCCCTGATAAGTTTTATACCGAAACAGGAACTGCAGAAACCAGGAGCACCAATTCAGTATACACTCTTAATCACATTTTCTTTAAAAAGCCTTAGCTGTTTTCTGAAGTTTCCCAAGTTGCCTACTCTCTGATTTAACCACATGTCCTAGCTGTATTTTAAACTCGGAACCATCCCAAAGTAACAGAGCCACTCCCCTGAACTTCTTTACCCAGAATCTGAAAAAAAAACGACAAACAGAAATCTGGAAGAAGACAAAACTGAAAACTGATGTGTATCTACTATTGTTGTTTTCTTCTGTTCGTTCACAATTTAGATTTCCAGCTCCCTCAGATTGTCAAGCTACTGAATTAAGTGTATTAGCAAAGTTTCAACCTCAAAACAAACCCATAACAACAAGGAACACACCTCTGAAAACGCTTTACACAGCAACCAGGAAACTGTAAAACTGAAAGCATGAAATTGATGCATTTCTTTTCTATTGTTTTCTTTCTGCTCCCTAACCTGACTTCCAACTTCTCCCTCGTTGTTAACTCATGTAGTTAAGTGTTCTATTAAGATTTTAAATCCCCAAAAACTTTGTTAATATCACTGATATGTCCACAGTTGAGGAAAAAAAATCTGAAACGTAAAACTGGTGGTTTTACTTCCATCTTTCCTTTTTAAGTTGTTAACTGGTTTTTTCTTAACACTACTCGATTGTTTACTACTTGGTAAGGGTGTTAGCTAAGTTTATAAGTTCATCACTAACCCAGTTCACACTCATATCACTCCTGTAACTAAATTATATTGGACCTATCAACAATCAAAAATCTGAAAACAGCATCTCTATTCTCCTTCTGCATTCTTTCCTTTTTTTCTTAAACTGTTTTCCAGTTGACCCAACGCATATACCCACCTAGATAACTACATTAGCAGTATTGTAAATTCATTTCCAAGCCACTAAAACTCCCTTAACTACTCTGAAATACGTTTTCTTTTACAGAACCAACTCAGCATTACAAATCTGAAATCAGAATCGGGGTATCTTCTCTTCTGTTTTTGATTTAATTTATCACCTTGTCCTCAGGTTCTCCTCAAAATTTTCACCCAACGGGCTAGGTGTATTAGGAAGTTCTTTAACCTCAAAGCCAAGTCAAAACACACAGTGGTCATCCCTAGACAGTTAGTGCGCAGGACTCAAGGTTACAGAATTTGAGTTGATTCTCAGTTTGACAGAATTTTTCATTATCAGGTTGCTTAGTTCTTTTTGGTAATGTTGTAAACATGAATCGAGTACGTGTTTAGGGATACTACCTTGGGTATTTAGGACTTGTCCCTCCTGCATTATTCCTTGGTGTTGCCCTGGTATGTTTTCGCAACTAGACAGAGATCAAGAGTCAAGTTCAGTTGTGGATTATTTCAGTTTGTTAGCAAGCGTTGAGAAGAACAGCCATGTGACAGCTCTTCTTACCTTGATTAGGAGTTGGTTCCTTGAAGGGTTAGGCTCAGTCCCAGAAGGGTCTTGTTGAGGGAGTTCATACGCTAGGACAGATGAGACAGGGGGAAGTCAGTACTTCAAGTTTTCTTTCATTTGAACACGAAACAGAAAGAGATAAAGGGACTGTAACATCAGAATGTTTTTCCTGGTTTCCAGGTCTCACCTCTGGAAGATCTTGGAGTGAAGTTTGGTTTCAGGATTTTCCAGCGCTCTTATCCCACCTAGCATGCAGAGTTCTTGCGCGAGATGAGAAGGAAGTTAGAGGACTGGTGCAGGAACTCTCGGGCAAACCAAACAGAGGGAGAACACAGTGTCGAGGTAGATCAGTTTGGGACATTACCTTGTGCAGAACCTGAGAGGAGATGGAGTGGGTTCACTTGGGAATTCTCAGTGCAATGTCTTACCCTTTTGGGCTGGTACCGTTTCAGGAGTTCAATACCCATAATCTACCAGTCTCAGGCATACAAGGGGAGAGGGAAAAACGGCTTACAAATCCTGAGGTCTTTCGACAGAAAAATATGGGAGAATCACACAGACCGTGAAAGCAGGGGGGGAAAATGTGACAAGGGGCTGAGTAGTTGTAAGTTACAAGAGAGTGGTGTGGAAGTTTGAGAAAGGCACAGATTTTGATATGCATGTTGGTGACTTTGAGTACCTTTGCCGCAACAAGAATACCCTGGCTTGCTCTTCAGATATTCAGACAGAACAGGAGAATGTGATGCCCCGTAGTTTCCTTTCTTTTTTTTTTTGTTTCTTGATTTAGGTGCTGTTGCAGAGAACAGTTGGCAAGATGATAGTTTATTGGGTGAACAAGAATACGGTGGTCTCAAGTTACAAGGAAGGGTGCCCTGATTCCATGTCTGATCTGAAATCGATAATAGCATGTTTGGCTCTGTCAATTTCTTTTCTTCTGCACCTGAGATCGATGACAGTGCTTAAGCGTGGTTGTATTATATTTTTTTTTGTAGTTACAGGGGTAGTCGAAGTACTAGTATATTTAGATTAGTATTAGCTATTGAATTCGAGCACAGCTCAACCGGTTAAGATGTTCACTAGGCATACGAGAGGTACGGGGTTCGAACCTCAACAGTAGCATCTTTGCTCCTTTTTCTTTCTTTTTTTTTTGTATGAGTTGTACATGTTTATTTATATATGTAAGACCATATAATATATCGTGTTATATTTATTTATTTATTGTTACCAAGTTATGCGATGTTATCATTTTTATTACAACGTTACAATATCGTAACGTTACGTACATGCAGTTTTGTACAAGTACGTACTATCTTAATATATAACGTCGTCGCGCGTTTGGATTGTTCGTACGTTATTTTATGTCCGAATTATGAAACGCGTTATGATTTTATGCGTTTAAATGTTCAGGGGTGTTTCACTCAGTTTGGATTTGGATTGTAAGTTTATGGTTACTCAGTATCTCGTCATCACAGCGGTGGAGAGTTGAAGTTGATGGATGGAGTAAGGTTGCCTTGTTACTCACATGGGTGAGTCGACGTGTAACACCCAAACGCTAGATAGTTTATTTTCCGCTGTGTGAATTATATTTTGTTATGCTACGACTTGCGATTATATTACAGGATTAGGATTAGGGGTGTTACATCTAAAGAAAAATTAGCAGTTTATTCATCCTTTTTAGGTATACAAAAATAAAGAACAAAACAATCACATCAAGCAAGACTAAAACCAATTTCAGTGGTAGCCAGTAATACTTTTATTTTGTATTCTGTAGCCTAATATTATGCCATCTCATCTTAATCTCTCTTTCAATTTCTCAAAAAAAATTTACCACATAAGAGACTTCATTAGCAGATAATTATATATCATCGTGATTTGAAAGGGTTGGTTTGTTTCGGTTGGTATTTTTTAATAAAAATAAACACATATTTAAGCTGGATCTTGATATATAGGAAGCTTTTTTAGTTATATAATTAGTGGTAAAACAGATTTGCGGAATGGGTTTAGGTTTATTAAACGGTTACTCCGATTCAACTCAATTAATTAATCGTGATTAAATATAAAATTCATACTCAATCCATCTATTAAACATATTGAATCAATCCAACCCATTATTAATCGTGTTCAAATATGAAACTTAAGTCCATATATTAAACTTAAACCTAACCCACGTAACCTACTTAATTCTATATAAGAAAATAATTTAATTAATTAACATTATTTGTTGTAATTCTATTATTTCATAACTTTACTTTAATAGAATTATGGTTTTTAATATTTGTATATCCATTAATATAATTTTTTATAAAAACAATTGATCTATAATTTAAAAATATATTTATTTAATATAAAGTAATTAAACCGGTTAACGAGTTACACGTACTAAACCCAAACCACAGATTCAGTTAATAAACAGATCATATTCGGTTTGACCCATTATTAATCGTGTCAAAATTTTAAAACTCAATCATAAATTTTGGGATAAATTGATGGTAGTGGATTCCGTTTAGGGCCTTAAGGAGTTCCCTGAATCATCATGGACTACCTAACAGCCATCAGATTATGAGGAGTATATATGAAGTGTCCAGATTTTATCTAATTTTGTTTTAAATTCAAATTGATTAGAGGCAGTTAGTTCAACCTATTTTTGTGGGGAATATATTGTTGATTATTCTTTTCCAATACAAAGATTCTATGCCAATTCAACTTAACATCGTCGTCTTCAATTTATCGTCATGCGCCATTGAAGACTTACTTCAGTTCGTCAGATACCAAGGTCTTCAACGACACTTTTGAATTCATCGAATCGGGTAATCTAACATCTGCGCCTCTATAATGCCCCTGTAATGCGCCTCTATTTTGTTTTTCTATCGAAGCAAGTGATGCAATTTGCTGGTCATGATTATGACAGAATAAGTAAGAACATAGGCAGTATACGCGGTAGCAAATGAGTTTTAAATTAGTAATGCTGCTCATGATTTTCGCCAGAAATTATACTCCTCTTCTCGCATCTTGTTTGGGCTCTTTCTTTTTATTTCTTCACACTTTTCCCATCATTAACCATTCTCTCTGCCATTACAATGCTTCTTGGCTTTCGAAAGTGAGGACATAACTTTCGAATGTGTATTTCATGTTGTATCTGAGTCTAGATTTGGTAAGTCTTCACTGCCATTACGTTTGTATGTTTATTTTTTTTGGTACGCCTTACTGCATCTTACAGATTTGTATGGAAACGTTAATTGTGGTATGTTGCTGCATATTTTGGCTACTGGAATCATTTTTTCATTGGGCAAAAACGTTGTAATGTTGTAACCCACGACAGAGTTGAATCTGATTCATAATTTGGCACCTAAACGGATTGAATGAGTTCAATCTGTATGGAAACGTTAATTATGGCATTCATTTACTTTTGATTGCTGCTTGGAATAAGGACGTTTGATTGAAATATTTGTGGTTCATACTTCTCTGAATGGATGAATTGATCGATAAGTTAACTCTTCTATTTTGACATAATGGCAGGGAATTTCAGTCATAATTCAGCATCTTACTGATATTGGTGTGTATGTTGAACCGGTGGTCTGTAAAGTAACTATCAGATGATGGACATTCCTATCCAAGTGCAGTGTGATAATTTTGAATGAACTGCCATATGGTCCATAATCCACCAGCAGCATCACTACTTCAGCTGATATGTTTGGCATTTTGTGGTGTAGTGTAATCTTGTTGGAGTGTTATGCACTTTATAATGTCGCCACTGACTTGGTAATTTTTTAGTGTTTGTTGTTTGGGGTTAGGGTCGATAGAATAAGCTTGGTACATATAGAATAAGTGCTTAGTGTTTCACACAAGTGAATTTGTGGTATTTTATTATATTGATGTCGGTGTATTATATCTTGTCTGCTAGAAAACAATAGCAACGTCTTTATGATCAAAATTGTTACCAACGCCTTGTCTGGTTTATAAATTGGTATTTATTGAACATATTCAAGGTGTTTGGTTCAAGACTTCATGGTGCATGACTATGTTCATGACTGAATTTTTGCATAGTTACATATCAAAACAGTGCTAGGTATTTTATAAGTATATTTGTGGTATTCTGTTATATTGTAGTCAGTCTATTACATAAGCCATGCTAGAAACAATACCAATGTGTGTACGATTAGAATAATTACCAACATCTTGTATGGTTTATCCACAGGTACTTAATGAACAGGTACAACGTGTTTAATTCGGAAATTTGTGGTGTATGGGTATAATCATGATAGTATTTACACATTTGTACATAATGATCATGTGCTAGGTGTTTCATTAGGGAAGTTGTGGTATATTGTTATATTGATGTTGGTGTATTATATCTTATCTGCTAGAAACAAATACTAAGGTCTTTACAAAGAATTGTTACCAACACCTACCTTTTTTATAAATTTGTACATATTGAACAATTGGAAGATGTTTAGTTAAAGAATCTGTGGTGTATGGGTATGTTTAGGACTGAATGTTTACATAGGTACATATCTAGCAGGTGCTACGTATTTCATAAGTGTATTTGTGGTATTTTGTTACATTGTTGTTGGGGTACTATACCAAACAAACTAAAAAACAATATTATGTCATTACAATTAGAATTATTACGAGCACCTTGATCAGATTACACACAAGTACTTATTGAACTAGTGCAATGTGGATACTTCAACAATTTGTGGTGTATGGCTATATTCATGCTAGTATTAACATATTGAACATATGCTAGGTGTTTCATCAGATAAATCGTGGTATTATGTTAAGTGGATGTTGGCGTATTACATCATGTATGGAAAAAATCAATACAAATGTGTGCAACATGTTTTATTTAGGAATTTGTCATGTGACTATGATCATGATGGTAATTATGCATTGGTACATATTAAACAGGTACTAGGTGTTTTATCGGGGGGATTCATGTTATTCTGTTATATTGATGTTCGTGTATTATATCAGGCAAACTACTAATAGTCTAATACCAAGAGAAACAACGTTCTTGTTTAGCAGCTCATGAGCGCAAAAAAGGCACACATAAAGCTTGGTTGTATATTAACATATTCCGATTCATGAATAAGTTTCATGTGCAATTGCGACCTTTTTTAATACAAAAAACACAGATAATCAAGTCAATGAAAAATATGTGGTAGTAACCATGACTCCATGAGGTTAAATTCTACTGTATTTGTAGCCGATAGATATTACTTTAACAACCATGCAATACAGACTATATCTTGAATGTGACACAGCCAACGTAGAGCAAGGTCCATTCAGTCCAACCTCAAACAGGGTGATAATTTAAGTTCATCACATAGCTAAAGATAGGAATATTAGCCACAACTTAGTCCAGACATTAATCACGCTACAAGAAACTACGAAATCTGTAGCTACAGGTTTCAAAGAACAACCTGCTGCCAAACTAATAACTACAGGTTTCAAAGAACAACCTGCTGCCAAACTAATAATTACTGAAAACTTTAATTGGGCATGAGATATAACTAGGAATAGGCATAAATGAATATTCCCATAACACATCTACTAATTAAACATCAATATCCAAAATCACGCTACAACATTCCACATTGTCAGGAAACAATCATAAGAACTGAGTCCACCCCCAAAACCGCCCAATATTCCAGTCTAAAAAAAACAAAAACAGCATATAGCAACTTGGCAAATGATACAGGTCATCTATAGTCAGATACAAATAGATTACTCAGCACTTTATACCAAACGAGAATGAAGAGTGATGCAGATCATGTATGTTGCTTGGCATTGTTGAAAATGTTAAGAGTATATTATCAGCTCTAGAATGAACTGTTTTTCAGCCCGCCTTCAATTTGGTGTCTTCAACCTAGTATTTGCAGAGGCGCATAGACAGCAAGAGAATGAACAGAGGCGTAAATGTAAACCCAAATCGTCTGCTTGACAAGGTGCGGCAGAAAGAAATCAAAACCACTATTTTTGACATCGTCCAAGAAAAGAAGATGGGTTCGACAATACAATGACATCGGAAAGCAAACAGAAGTTTCCCAACTTGTAGGCTTCTCAACGATACGTAAAATAGAGGCGCAGACACAAGGAGTGGATTAACATTCCTACATCTTAGTAACTACATCCTATAAAATAAAAAAGATCTACAAAATTCAATGAGAGAGCCTAAGGTATTTCATTCGTCTCGGTACCGAATGTGTGTTCTTTGCCGGTTAGGGTTTCAAACAAGTATGTAGACAGAAGCTAACCGGAAACGTACCGAAAAGGTGCTTCACCAAGACGACGGTGACAATCAGATCAACAATTGAGCAGGGTAGTATGGAGCAGGGTAGAGCCAAGGACGTCAGGAAGAATCACTTGACTACCGCTAATGTACATTCCTTGTTCTCTCTGTAGGTACAGAATGTGGGTTCCTTGTTTGGTGTTTAGGGTTCCAAATGAGGATGGAGAAATCAGCAAAATAGAGCAGGGAAAATGAAGCACGGCGAAGAACGAACGTCTGAGAGGGAGGTGCTGGAACAATAAAACCGCTTCTAAGCACAAAATCCCATAAAATATGTACTAAATCTGTTTTTATCTACTAAACTATAAAAATTAGTACCAGAATTAATCCAAACCCTCTACTATTATTTCTTATAATCTAATGGTTATTATTGGGTGCTGTATGATAGGGACATTTGATAGCCATAATAATATCTATATTCTGAATTGGTGTCGGTACAGGATGAAATTGACACCCGTATTGGATACTACCTCCCTCCCGTCATAATTGTCCTGTTTGATTTTTGGCACATTTTTCCACTTCAATATTAAATATATAAGGTAAAATAATTTTTAAAAATTAAGTTGTATAATATATAGTTTTTCACATAAGGATTCCATTGTAAAACATAAATTTGTAAAAATATATTATCTTATAGGTTAAATATTGAAGTCAAACGACACATCTAAACAGTAAAATGGACGCTTTGACCGGGACGGAGGGAGTAGAATTTAAAATGTGGATAATTCAGATGTTATACTTACCGCTGAATTATTATAAAATATTCATAGAAATAGCGATGGATTTGCAAACAAGCTGACAATTATGGTTAATTTACAATCGGATTGCGAAGTTTACGAAACTAGCTCATTCGCTATGAAAAAGAACCAGAAAATTCATAATATATTCTTAAAAAGTTTAATAATTTAAAATATATTTCAATTTTAAATTCATTTTTCTAAAAGTTAGAATTTACAATATAACCCTAATCCGTGAAATAATTACAATTTTTTTTAAATGTAATAAAATTATTAAAACAAATAAAAAAATATGAAATTAAAATAAAATTAGTATTTTAAATATAAACACACAAAATTTCATATAAATTAATTTCTTTCATTTTTTATCATCTTTGAATATTTATAAATCTTTATCTTCATTTAAAAAATTACAATTATAGTTGGATAATGATTAAATATAATATAATAACATATATATGCCAATTTATAAACAAAAATAATTCAATATAAAATGAGGTTATTAAAATTATATATAACATTTTATCATATATTTGATTAGTTTTGTTTATAAATTGATATATATATACTTATTATATAATATTTAATTATTATCTAATCATAACTACAAATATTTTAGTAAAAATGAAGTTGATAAATAGTTCAAGAAGGAAAAAATGAGAAAAAAATAATTAGTTTAAAGTTTTGTGTATATTTAATATTTAAAAATTATTAATTTATTTTAATTTTATATATGTTTATAGTTATTTTTATATAATTTTATTACTTTTTTGTAATTACTTATATTATTGTAATATTTTAAAAATACTTTATAAAATACTCCGAATAAAAAGTGAGATTCTGTGAACTTGAAACTTGATGTATAAGGTCAGTGATAAATTAGTTATTATTCAAAGTAATCTCATGGAGTATATTGTGAATTATAAAACTTTGTAGATACAACTCAAGACATATTATGAATTATATAAATATTAAAGAATATATCGTTCATTTTTCCAAAATAAAAATATGAAAAGAGCTGACAGTTAGGGAATCAACTATGGATTAAGTTTTTATTTACTAAATGTACCGCTTTTATAAAACAAATGTAGATTTATCCATAGCTACATTTGGTGTAGACTGGGAATTAATTTTCTTGTACCGACAACTATGGCATTGGCTGTATTAAAATGCTCTGAAAACAGGTCATCTGTTATGAGTGGTCAGCCAGCTGCGCCATATCACTATAGTATATATTATCACCACGACTGCGATAGTGCGATGGTGATGCAGTAGAAACTCGTGTGACTGCCCGCACATGGCACATTACAAGTATATGCGACGCGATGCCGTGAATAAAGCTACTTCTTGTTCTGCACCGTTTCTCTCCATCTTTTCTGTAGAGATATTTCTTTCCGGTCCTTCCTATAACTCCGTTGTCTTTCTTTCCATACAAGATCTGGATTCAGGACCCCAATTCAATTAAAAAGGAAGGCAGCAGATCATTGTGAAGTGATAGGTAACTCCCCGGACAACATGGATTATATCCTTTATATCCCCTGCTTTCTTCTTTCATGGATAGCAGTTCGCCACTTCCTCTCCTTACTGTCCCGCAGCCTCAGAAAGCAGCCTCCTGGTCCTACTCCACTCCCACTCATCGGCAACCTGCTCAGCCTCAGAGATAAGCCCCATGTATCTCTAGCCCATCTGGCCCAAACATATGGGCCTGTCATGTCCCTCCAGCTAGGAAGCGTGAAGACCATCGTGGTATCCTCTTCCACAGCCGCCAAGGAGGTTATGCAGAAACATGATGTTTCCTTCTCATTCAGGACTGTCCCGGATGTCATCCGAGCTCAAAGACAACGTGACTTCTCGATGGTCTGGCTGCCGCCTCACGCCGAGTGGAGGAACCTCAGGAAAATCGTCAACTCTCAGGTCTTCTCCACCAGCCGATTGGACGCCTGCTCGCATCTTCGGAAGCAGAAAGTCAACGATCTTCTATCTCAGGTTAATGAATGTTGTCGGGAGGGAGTGGCGGTTGACATCGGTCAGGCGGCATTCAACACGACAATGAATCTGTTGTCTAATACATTCTTCTCAGTAGATCTAGCGAATCAACAACTCAGTTTGGGTAGGACTGGTTTAAGGATTGGTGTCAAATTCAGATTATGTTTGAGGCTGGAAAGCCTAATCTTTCTGATTATTTCCCGGTTCTTCAGCGGTGGGATCCACAGGGTATAAGGGGTAGGATGGAGGTACTTTTCGGCACATTGTTGGATATTTTTGATGGTATGATTGATAACAGGTTGAAAGTGACCGGAGAGGGAAGTGATGAATCCAGTAGTGGTGATGCGTTGGACGCTTTGTTGAAGATGACTCGGGAAAGTAGCGGCAATGGTTTCAACCGTGACCACCTTCGGCATATGTTAGTGGTAATATCTGTCTAAATATCAGTCCTAATATCTGAGCAAATCAAAATACCGATTTCAATTTGAAAGCACCGAAGCCGATTGGATTTTAATTAGTAATTGGCACCAAGATGAAACTAATGTTTATAATACGTGAATCATTATTCTGCTCAAACGCTGCGATAATATGTATTTGTTTCTAGGTAGCTTGTTTTCAATTTGAATGTACATATTCCCGGTTACAACTGTCATATGCGTTTACCTCATTTCCTCCATCTGGCAGGACGTCTTTGTTGCTGGGACTGATACAACTTCAAATACAGTTGAATGGGCAATTGCAGAGTTACTACGCAACCCAGTAAAAATGAAGAAAGCTCAAGAAGAGTTGCAAAACGTAATTGGGAAAGACAAATCAGTGAATGAAACAGATTTGTCCAGATTACCATATTTGCAAGCTGTTATAAAAGAAACTTTTCGACTTCATCCGCCAGTTCCTTTTTTGATTCCAAGAAAAACGGCGACAAACATCCAACTCTGTGGTTTCACGGTCCCGGAAAACTCGCAAGTGTTGGTCAACGTATGGGCTATAGGTAAAGATCCCAACGTGTGGGAAGAACCCACTCTTTCAAACCAGAACGATTCATTGGATCAAAAATTGATATTAAGGGTCTTGATTTTGAGCTCACCCCGTTCGGGGCAGGAAGAAGAATATGTCCTGGAATGCCACTAGCCGTCAGGATGCTTCCCATGATATTGGCATCTTTGATTCATTCATTTGATTGGAGACTTGAAGATGGGATCATACCCGAGAGTATGGATATGGAAGAGAAATTTGGTATTACACTGCTAAAGTCTCAACCATTAAGGGCTATTCCAATGAGCAAATATTAGGTATATCCATCACAGTTACCTTGTCAATAAAAGAATGACATGTATTTTAGTACATTCGTCTTTTAATCAATTTTTTTGTTTGGATTGTTAGGAATCCAACATAGTTATTTAATTCGAGTTAGTATTATCGGTTCTCTTAGCAACTAAGCTCTCTCCCTAGTGAGCTCTGTTTCCCCATCTTAAGCTGACGGTTCCAGCGACACTCTCACACTTCTTCCTACTCATCTCTCCCTGTGAAACTGCAAAATCTCATCTTTGATAAATCCAATCTTCCTTGTTTACTATTTGCCACTCGGAACCAAACACATGGATGCAATTATGATCTACAGTTTGAGCTTGGTAACCATGAGATGTTTGGTAGCCCAGTTATTCTCGGTCCTCCCTCCTGTGCAACTCACACTAGCCCAAATTCTTCAAGGATATTGACTGAATTCGGCGGTTTCCACTTCACGAAGGTTGGCGCTAACCTCTTTATCTTTGAATTCGACACAGTGGAAGCCATGGAAGCGATCCGCATAAGAGGCCCTTGGACGATTAACAACAACTTGCTAGCAATTCCGAGCTTAGATCCATCGAAGCTGATCGCTCAGCAGGAATTTAGCTAGATTCTCTTTTGGGTGAGGGTTTACAATGTCGCACGACATTACCATACCCCGGAAATCATAAGAAGGATTGCGCAGAAGATCGGGCATTTTTTGGGATGATTGAGGATAGAGAGGCATCGAGCTTCAGGTTCTTTACGCTTCAAAGTCTTAATTAACATTGAAATCCCTATCATTAAAGCTCTTCTGATGATGGTGGATGGGCAGTATTTTCTATTCCCCGTTTCTTATGATAACATGACATATTT
>CM041777.1:97460921-97608411 GCA_023374045.1 Limonium bicolor | reverse complement strand
GCTTTGTATATGGTTTATTCACCCATACAACTGGTGCATGTCCGCACGCTTGGCCGACGAGGGAGGGAGGTGCCCTCTTTGGAATGTGGTTATCTACGGAAACACGGAAACCTTCTTGGCAAGGAGAAGAGCAGAAGAGAGTGAGCTCACTGGCCCATGGAGTGCCCCCACTAAAGTGGGGAACGATCACATCTGGGCTCCTGCCCCACCAAACTCTTCAACTTGGATGGGGAAACCGGTGGCCATGTAGGAAGATTTTCAGGTGGATTCCTCGAATTACCCGCATAAGAGAAAATTTGCGGTTCTTTCAGAAGCTTCTCGTGCTAAATATTAGGAGCTGCAGCTCCCGAATGTACACAGAAGGGGCAAGGGTAAAGCCACTACAACTATGATAGTGAAATCGGCCTTGGATCAGAAGAAGAGTAGTGAGGGTGTCCAGAGGAATGGTCAAGAGCAAGGGGAGTGATCGAATGGCAGGAATGCTAGGCTGGACACTACCTTAGCATTCCAGAAATTCGAGTTAGTGTCTAGGTTGTGTCCTTTTGGTTATTTTTTTATATCTACTAGTCGCATTGTATGGTATTTATCTTACTAAGTCCTACGTGTGGTTAGTGTTTGTGTTGGCTCTATTTTTTTAAGTGTCAATGGTAAAAAAAATTGGTGTATTTTAGGTTAGTACGAGGGATCTTAATAGGGGATGGATCAAAAGGTGGTAGCACAAACTTATCACTAGGGGTGTTGCTTCCTTATTGTATGGGGCCGAGTGATGGTGTTCCTATGGCATGGAGGTGGGGTGTTGCTCACCAAAGGGGTAACTATGATGATCGGTGTTTTTTGTTGATGGTATATTTTGTTTCTATCGAGTCGATGGTTAGTGGCAAGGGTGGGTAGACTAGTACAAAAAAGGTTAGAGGCGGTTGTTTATGGCCTTTAGAGGCTATGACAGGGCCTCTATATGCTCAAGAGGCTTTAGAGGCTGTCGTAAACTGTCTCAAAAACATAGTTTAGAGGTGGTTTTCTCAAACAACCGCCTCTACAAGAGCCTATTTATCTCTACAGTGGTACCTTTTAGAGGTGTCTTTTTAAACAACCGCCTCAACATGATTATTCTTTAGAGGCGGTTGTTACAAGGTGCTTTAAAAAAAAGAGTTGCCACATTTTGGTACATGCCCTGTTTTAACGATTATGTTCAATCTCTTGATCAAGGTGTTTTTTTTAAGTATGATCATAATAAAAAAAACTATGGGGGATGGGAGTGTTTAACCTATGACCTATTGTCTCAGGTAAATACAACTCACCAAACCAGCTATCTCGCTTTTGACTTTTAATTAATGTGTTAGCAATGAATATAACTAGATATTACATAACTATCTCCTTTATAAAACCTTGCAAAAACAAATCTTCAAAATCATCAGCATACTACAATTGATGCTAACAAAATTGAATCATCCGCGAACCATATGTGTCACTCCATAATTCGAATGATTCACAAAAAGGTTGTTGGTACCCCAATACTAAAATATGCACATGTAATTGTACTATGCTAACTCTTCTAGCAACCAATTGATAATCTAGTCACAATAGCTTTCAAGAGTTGTAAGAAAAACCTTCACAAGAAAAGGTAATAATTATAAACATACAAATTTACTTGTTGTAATTATAGTCGTAACAAATTATATATATTAGGATATATCAATATTTTGTACCTTTTCCAATGGATCACTGCACTTAGCAAACATTACAACTATGACATACATGTATCTCATTACATAGTAGGCGCATTGTTCACCCCCTTGTTGCAACGGACACTGTACACGAAACAAAATAAGGATAAATATATAGTAATTTCATGATCCGTTGCTAATTAACCATCATATATGTAGTTAAATTATATACGTTGACAGTATAATAAAAATAAACATATTATTTATATATTGGTTTAAATGGTATAAAATAAAATATATATATAATCATAAAAACTTTTTTAATAAAAAAATTATAATTTTTATATATTTTATATAGAAACAAAAATTTGATTACAAGCAGACAAAATAGAAAAAAGAATGATACTTTAATTTATATAATATTACTTTAATATTTTAATTCATAAAGTACTATAAAATTAATCAAATATATTAAAAAAGTAGAAGTGTAAAATTTAATTATATTAATATATTAGTTAGAATTGTACAAAATAATATATATATATATATAATTAAAAAACATTAAATATATAAAAAATAAAAATATATTATATTGTTGAAGCCACAATTTTGATTAAAAATATACACATACAGACTATAAAGTAAATTCAAATTATCGTTTTTACTACATTAAATCAAATTTTTAGCTTGTGTATAATAGATAATACTTTTCTAAATTTTAACACTTTTAATGTTTTCATAATTATATATATATATGTTTTAATGTTTTGTTTTTCACAATGTTAACCAATATATATTAATAAACTACAATTTTATGGTGTTTACTTTTTTTATTCCAATTTATTATTTTTTTGGTATTTTGTTAATTAAAATATTAATATGTGAACTATGTTTATTAACATTTAGAGTATTTTGAATTAAGAAAGTTTAGAGTTAGCAATTAATGGTATCAGATCAATCAAAATTATTTTTTTGGTATTGGAAAGCTTTTTAAAAAACTGTAATAATTGTGAATTAACAAACATTTAGTAGTATTCCGTGAATTTCCCCTTTAAATTTGATTTTCCTTAACGAAGTTAAATGTATTCTTGTTTATAATTTGTGGTAGTGGAATAAGAATAACGATAGGTTAAAACTACAAAAGTTAATACATTTGAAGGTAATTCTTTTATGAAAAAATAAACACGCCTCTATAGACTCTGTCAGACAAAAATGAATCTATAGAGACGGTTTCTATAAGAACCGTCTATATATATACAAAAATAAGGACTCTTTTAGAGACGGTTTCTATAAGAACCGCCTCTATAGATATATAAAAATGGGAAGAATCTTTTAGAGGCGGACTAGTACAAAAAATGACTACTTTTGATACGGATTTTTAAAGAACCGCCGTCGTAGATACTTTTTGAAGCATAAACGTCTTATAGAGGCGGTTTGAAACCGCCTCTAAATGGGTGTCTCAAAAGACTTTTTTGTACTAGTATGTAATATTTTGCATGTATGTACTAGTGATATAAAGAGAATAATCAGGACGAATTTGAACGTCCCACCTTTGACCTTTCTTCATCCAAACAAAACAAAACCTCAACAACAAGATACTAGTAGTGAGCTCAATCGAGTTCGCCTGAAAGTATTCTGGGAACAACTTGTATTCGATGGGAGTTGTAATCTTTTAACCGTACCCAAAGCGAATAGCCATTTTTTGTGGCAATCCTTCACATAGCTACACATATCTAGTTATCTTTAGATACATTTATACTTGTATGATGTGTAGAGTAAATGTACATATTTTGTAAATATATTGTACAATTTAAGAAGCCATTATCTACATCTAATATAATTTCAGCAATATCAGAATTCAATGTATAACTTATATATATATTTGTAAAGTTTTCATATACTAACTGTAATATTTATAAAATAAATGTATATGTATGTAGCTATCCATAGCTACATTAGTATGTAGCCAAAAAATTAAAAAGTTGTGTGTTTTGTTTTTAGTTTTTCCTAATAATAATTATAACATTAACATTAACATTAATTAGTAACTAAACTCAACATTATGTCTACTAAATCTTTGGTCTAGCTAAATTTAATCGTTTAATGACTATTGGGCTAGTGGGCTTTCCAGTCCATAAGCTTAACTTCAGCCCACAATCCTTTTACAATATGTACATTCAATTCACTTTATAATTTACTCATTGATAGAATATTACAGATTTTATTAGTTTTACTACTTTATCTTATTAGAATAAGAACATCATTAGTGTATTTATTGACCATCATTATACAGTGGTCAAACAAGTTTAGCAAATTAATGAACATCTTTTGTGTTAAACTCTCTATATAATCCTCTTCTTCTTCCTTCTTCTGCTGCACTCGATCTTCAAGACTTCCAACATGGTATCAAGAGTTTAGGTTAATCCTCGGCATTCTAGGTTACTTCAAGCATGGCGGAAGATGCGAACAAAGGGAAGACACCGGCGTCGACTTCTTCAATCAATACCACCATTGATGTGAACGACCCGATTTACGTTCACGCAGCGAAGAACCCACGCTTGAATCTTGTGTTGAAATTTAACGACTCGGGATTTTGGGGTGGAAATGGGATATGGTGATGGCATTTGAGGCAAAAAAAAAAAGAACAGGTTCGTGATAGGGAAGGTGGAGAAACTAGGCGAAGGAGATGCGAATCGGTGTGGTGCTTAGGAAAGATCGAATTCCCTATGCTTTCTTGGCTAAAGAGGACTTTGGGACCGAACATAGTGGAGAGTGCGGTCCTGTGACGATCCAAAGGAGATGTAGGATTCTTTGTTGCAGAGATTCGAGCATAGTAATCTAGCGATTGTGCATAACCTAAAATGAGAGTTAGCAGATATTAAGCAAGGGGAAGAAAGTGTTAGTGACTATTATACAAAATTAAAGAAAATATGGGGGGAATTGAGGACTTGGCTCGTCCTCCCCCGAAGTGTACTTGTGCGGCGAGCCAAGGAATCCATCAAGAAATTGGCAGACGAGGATAAACTTGTACACTTTCTGATGGGATTGAATCGAAAATACTTGTCAATCAGGGGACAAATTTTGGCAATGCAGAAAACCCCGACCTTGGAGAAGGTGTTCTCGTTAATTGTTCAAGAAGAAGAACTAAGCGGAAGCAACCATTTGAAGGAGGATTCCACGTCCTTCTACAACCAGACCGCTACAATCGGTGAGTTCCGGAAACCCTGACAAGAAATTTGACAAGAAAATAGTTGTTTGCTCCTACTGTAAAAAGGTAGGACACAACTATGAAGATTGTTTTTAAAGACAGACCTGCACTCATTGCAAGAGATCTGGGTATACGGCCACCGAATGCTACCAATTACACGAGCGAGACAAAGTTTTAGCTCAAAAAATAAAGTGTTCGCAAACATTGCCAAAAGCTTAGAACAGAACAACAACGCGACATTCAAGGAGAGGGTTTAACACCCAGGCAATTGCAACAAATCACAGAGCTGATACGCAACAACAACACAGAGGCAAATACAGAGGGAATCGACTATTACAATTTCCAGGTAATAGTATCTTCAGTATCAACAACGAGCTATGTCTCATGAGCAATTTTTCCAGCAATTTGTTTAAAAAAATGGATAATTGATTTTAGAGCTACCGATCATAAGTCGGGAGCTGATTTCATGTTCGGAAATTGGAGAAAATTGGATAGAGAAAGAACTGTAATATTGCCAGACGGAAGTTCGCAACGCGTCAATCTCGTCGAAGATGTTAAAATTGGATAAAATACATGGCTGAGAAAAGTGATGTTTCATACCCAAGTTCATGTTCAACCTCATATCGGTGAAGAATTGATAATAAATCAGTTTAGCTGCTCTCTGATTTTCAACACTCTTGGTTGTTTCATGCAGGGTCGTATCATAGGGAAGACTAGCAACATTGGACTGGGCAAAGATAATTTGTACGTGTTGAGTATTGAAGACTTTGATAGCTGGGCCGGTGCTAATATGGGCCGCGGAGGTTTGGAAATTGATGTCGGTGTGGGTTGCAGCAATTCGAAAGCTAATGCTGGTCTAGGCTGCCAAAATGTGGAAACGGGCGCGACAAATGTAATAAGCCCAAAGGCTCAGGAAATGCACATTTGGCTAGGGCATGTGCCATTTAGAAAACTTGTAATACTTAGTTTAATAAAGGAAACAGACTTTCCTCCAAATTATGCATGTGACGTTTGTTACAAGTCTAGGGCACAACGATTGTCGTTTGCAAATTCTACAAGTAAAACTAAATGAGCATTTGAAATGATACATATTGACATATGGGGTCCATTAAGCACCGACACCTACAATGGTTACAAGTATTTCATTTGCTTTGTTGATGACTTTACTCGTACGACTTGGGTTACCCTCATCAAACACATCATCAAACAGAAGGGAATGCTTGGGAAAACCATTGTGAACTTCCTTATAATGTGGAAAGACAATTTGAAACAACAGTCCCGGCTGATAAAACATATAATGTAAAGGACTAGGTAGTGCGATGTAAGGAAAAACCTTGGGAACAATTACACCCCCACCCATGATGTTGATCAAATTACACACCCCACCCCATGAGGTTTCAAAATTAACTTGGCCCACCCATGTGGTGTTCCTCTACTTACGTCCGACACGTTTCTAATATTTAATCAACTAAAAGATGCTTAAATTTTGTCCAAAATTGTTTAACATTACAACAAACATGAATGATCCTAATGTGTTATATTTTGGTTTGGCGTGAAATCCAAAGTTTTTTAAGCTCATATGTGATCCTTGGACCCAATGAAACATGAGACATGTCAATATGTTTTTATTGGGTCCCACAAGTCATATATGAGCTTTTAAAACTTTGGTTTGGCATTGGAGAAAAATATAACACCTTAGCATCATCCACGTAAAGTTTTTATCGATTTTGGACAATTTAAGCATCTTTTAAGTAGATCAAATATTAGATTAGTTGCGGATGTAAAATTAAGGAAACCACATGGATGGACAATGTAATTTTTGAAACCTCGTGGGTGGGGTAGGTAATTTCACCAAACGTCATGGGTGGGGAATGTAATTTTCCTTCTTTTATGCGCGGGAAGGGATAGTGCATCAAACTACATGTCCTTACACACACAAACAACAAAATGCTATAGTCGAACGAAAGAACAAATATCTTTTGGAAACAGCAAGAACTATATACTTCCAGTCTCATGTACCTCTTACTTATGGGGAGAATGCATATTGTATGCAACCTTCTTAATAAATAGACTTCCCACCAAAGCTTTGAATGGAAAGACACCATATGAAAGTTTACCCAATATCAAACTGACACATAGCGAGATCAAACCCTTTGGATGTTTATGCTATAAGACCATTGTTGGTCCAAAGGGAGGATAATTTGATCCAAGAGGAGAAGCTTCTATAAATCTGGGAGAAGATTCAAGAAAGAAGGGACATACAATCATGAGTTTAGACACCCGAATCATCGAGGTTTGTAGAGACGTTCAGTTTCATGTACACACCTTTCCATATCAACCCAATAACACACAGCATATCAAACACTCAGACTTACTGGTTGATCACAATAATTAACTTCCATTTTAATGGATGAAGAGCACATGTTACAAGGAAATCAACATGATACTGCTGACAAGATTTAAATCTTATTGATCATGAGAATGTTCAGTCAGACTTGCAGCGTTCTAGTAGAGTGACTCACAAGCCAAGTTACTTGGAAGATTATGTGTGCATTTCATGTTTTCAAGAGTCTTAGATTAAAAAGTGTATAGTACCAAAGAAATACATAAAAAAAATTTCCAAAATGTGTTAGTTTGAAAGAAACAAAGCCAATCAGATCCATAGCTCTATTGTCTTCTAAGCATCGAACCAATACTGGTCATACTATGAATATGCATGAGCCACATGATTAAAAAATGGCCATAATGCATGAACATTGGAGAAAGGACATGCAAAGCAAGTTACGAGCTTTGGAAGAAAATGACACATGGGATGTTGTCACGCTGCCTCTCGGCAAGAAAGTTATTGGGTGCAAATGGGTTTATAAAATTAAACTTAAATCAGATGGAACATTGGAGAGGTACAAAGCCCGTTTGGTAGCTAAAGGGTTCACTCAACGACATGGATTAGATTATCACAAAACATTCTCACAATAGTTAAGCTAACAACGATTCTATATCTTCTTGTTGTACACTCAACAAGGTGGATAATCACTTAACTGGACGTTAACAATGCCTTCTTACATGGTGATCTAGATGAAGAAATATATATATAAACTTCCACAAGGTCTTGAAGTCACAGAGACAAACAAGGCATGTCGGCTGAAGAAATCATTATATGGACTCAAACAAGCTTCCAGACAATGGTTTTCCAAATTAGCAAGTTTTCTTAAAACTCTTGACTTTATTCAATCAAAGAATGACTATTCTCTTTTTCAAAAAGAGAGTAAAGAGGGGAAGATATTTATTGCAGTCTATGTGGATGACATGTTGATCGTTGGTACAAGTTAGAAGGAAATTAATGACATCAAACGTGCGTTAGATCTTAACTTCCAAATTAAAGATTTGGGGAACTTACATTATTTCTTGGAATAGAATTTATCCAATACAACCAAGGATATATTCTTTCTCAAAGGAAATTTTGCATGGAGCTGATGGAAGAATATAATTGTCATGATAAAAGAACTTGAAAAGGGCCAATGGTAGTAGGAAAACAACTTATTGTCGATGTTGGAAATCTTCTTGATGATCCTACAGTCTACAGAAGATTGGTAAGAAAACTTAATTATCTGACTAACACAAGACCAGACATCAGTTTCACTGTACAAGTACTTAGCCAGTTCATACAATATCCGAGTGATGTTCACATAGAGGCAACCATGCATGCACTATGCTACATCAAGGGAACAATCAATTACGGGATAGTTCTCACCAAGGTCAAAGTTCTAATCTTGACCTCACAGCTTACTGTGATTCCGATTGGGCTGCCTGCCCTAACACAAGAAAATCTGTATCAGGTTATTACATTTTCCTAGGAGATAGTCCTATCTCTTGGAAGACAAAGAAACAAGGATCAATTTCTCTCTCTAGTGTTGAAGTAGAATATCGGTCTTTATGATGTGTCACAGCAGAATTAACCTGGCTCACATGTTTATTGCATGAATTTGACGTGGAAAACATAACTCCCATACCATTCAAGTGTGACAATCAATCTACTATTTACATAGCATGCAATCCATTATTCCACGAACGCACCAAACTATCGAGATTGATTGTCATTTTGTGCGTGAGAAGATTCAACAAGGCCTTGTGGACATCATTTACACTCACACTTCTGTACAACTTGCCAACATGATGACCAAGGTTTTACTGGGCATTAAATACAAAGAGCAGCTACCACACATGGGCATGAGTAACAACGACAGATCAAGCCTTGGTAATCTAGCTTACATGTAGCTTGATGGGGGGGGGGGGGGGTATTAGGCTAGTGAGCTTTCTAGTCTAGAAGCCTAACTTCAGCCCACAATCCTTTTACCATATGTAACATTTAATTCACTTTGTAATTTACTCATAGATAGAATATTTTACAGATTTTATTAGTTTTGTTACTTTATCTTATTAGAATAAGATAAAAACATCTTAGTGTATATTGACCATCATTATACGGCGGTCACAAGTTTTACAAATTAATGAACATCTTTTGCCTTAAACTCTCCCTAAAATCTTCTTCTCCTTCTTCTTCTGCCGCGCTTGATCTTCAAGACTTCCAACAATGACTGTTTAACATTTTTCTATTTTTAAATTTTCATTTTCTTGCTCCAATGAGTCTTAGTTACAACCATGTGTAGCTATTTTTGGCTACATTTTTCATGGTACAGTTTGTATAGAGTAAAGGTACATGTTTTATAAGTTTATTGTACAATTTATTAAGTTAGTATGTATATTTAGTACAAATTCAGAAATATCACAATTCACTGTATACATGCACATATACATCAGTACAGTTTTGAATGATCAAATGTACAGTTTTCTATGACCGGATGTACATATATGTAGCTATAGATAGCTACATGTGGTTGTAGCAAAAAATTAGGTTCCTGCTTAGGATCGGTAGGTTCTGAATCCATAGAGGGTTTCATAGGGGAACAGATCGGTGACAGAGCTCTAATCTCCGTGAGTCTAAAGGATGTCATCCCAATCGTTCATTACGACTACTACTATGGTTTACCTCCAACATTAAGTGAAATACTTCTTATTTTTCTTTTTAAATCAATCAATGCATATCTTCACACTAATAATATAAGAATAGAATTATAAAAAATAGTGTAATTGACTAAGAAATTCAGTAAAATAAATGTATAAATGGCTATAAAAAACCATATTACATTTTTTTGTAGTTAAATTTTATAACAATAGCCAATCACATCATGAATTCAAGTTGTATAACCAATCTCAGGTAGCACATATATGTATGTGTTAGGTTGTATTTCTAAATGCAATAAATTGGATTGCATGCCAACTTGACTAATTAATCTAAGTGTGGACTAAAAGGGTACTAAGGTTGCATAATAGCATACACAGCGGTTAGGCTGACCCCTCCGATCAATATTTTTACAGGTAAGTAGATAAAGATACTTAGTCGGAGAGCGGGGTTGGGTAGGTTTGGTTGGTAATTTCAGGAAGTGTCACTATTTTGGTTTATATGTATCTTGGAATATAAAGGTTGGTTGTTACAGTTGTACATAGGATCACGTGTTGTAAATGTTGTTGTAGTTACATCTAATCATGCACAATATTTTGTATAGTTTATGGTAGCCTTGTTGTACAACAGGTGTGCAACGGTGGTGACATACTGTAAGGTTAATTTCCGCTGCTAACTGTTATTAGTTTATTAGTGTGAGTTAGAGGGACCGCACAAGATTTGATGTTTAGAGATAAGGGATATTACACCGAAACTGACCTGGGTCACATATCTCATACCCGAACCCAACTTGTTTGACATAAACTCAAAATTAACACATTAACCTAAACCAGAAATCCACCTGAGATCAACCCAACCTAAAATTACAAATATTGTACGATTAATACAAAGTCACCAAGACAACATAACATAGCATATACATCCATCAAACATACATGGTTACATGATTAATATATTTTGGGTTATGTCGTATAACTATACGAATATATATTTTATTTTGCATTTAAAAAATATTTTCAGGTTGCGGAATGAAATTGGGTTGCTAGATCAAACCCAAAACCGACCCGGATTATTAGCAACCCAACCCAAACCCGGCCGAAAATATTTTTGAGCTGAAATTACCACCTAAACTCACGTTTTAACGTATCGATTTGAGTCAAATTTAGGATTCGTGTCATGATTGACAGCCATACAGCTAACTAAGCTTATTCTCACATAGTCATTCACATATGCTTATTTTTCTAAAGAAAAATTATCAGTTTATTCATCCTAAAAATATACAAAATAAAGAGCAAAACAATCACATCATGCAAGACCAAAACCAACTTCAGCGGTAGGCAGTAATACTTTTATTTTATATTATGTAGCATAATATTATTATGCCATCTCATCTTAATCTCTCCTTCAATTTCTCATACAAATTTACCACATCAGAGACTTCATTAGCAGATAATTATATATCATCATGATTTGAAAGGGTTGGTGTAACACTCTGGATTTTACCTTAAATCAAAGCTTGTGAAAATACGATTCTAGTGGCGTAAACAGAATCAAAAAAGGACTTCAAACGAGTCCTAAAAGTGAAAAAACAAAACATGTCCGACCTTGTGTCCGGACGTCCGACGTTCGAACATAAACCGAGGAGAAATAAACTGTGAAAATCCATTTGTCCGAACACACAAGTCTAGAGTTTTGAAATCAGAGAACAAAGGTGTCCGAACTTGTGTCTGGACATTGATGTTCGAACACAAGTCGAGATTCAAAGCTCTGAAAAATTCCCTTACACGGTCCGAATATTGGTCCGAACTTGCTAGTTCGGACATAAGTCAAGGCTCTCAAGTTGAACTCGTCCTCGCATGCTGTCCGAACATGGACGTTCGGACAGATGTTCGGACACAGCCAGAACAGCAGAAATCATAACATCTCTTGGGGCCTGTCCAAACATTGACGTCCGGACGAACGTTCAGAGAGGTCCTAAGCTGCAAATTTCAAAATGAATCCTGAGTTAGAAAATCACCAAAACACTTGCAAATTTAATGTCAACATATAGGGGAACATTCAAGTAACCAAAGTTAGCAGTAGGTACCTCTTAAATATGCGGAAGCAATACATAAAACTTATGGGAACATCTTAAAACGATCTATAAAATACCAACGAATGTTATCATGAAATCCATAAATAAATATAACTTCAAATTAGCAGCGGAAATATATCGTCCAGGGTATTACCGCGCGACACCCAATTCCCCTGGGTGCTCAAGCTAATGAACCAAAACAAACAATGAAAAATAGTTGTTAAATTTATAATTCAAAAGCTCCAAAATAATCACTGTAGTGTAATCATAAAGACCAACATATTGAATCCCAGTTGCTGTAACTCAGAAAATGTCTCAAAGCAGTTCATATTCTCTAATCTATGTGATAGCGCAATCCCGGTCCCCAAAATCAATCATCAATACCTGCGATCAGAAAACAACAGACAAAAACACGAAAGGATCGCATAAATATAAACTGAGTAAATTCTACCTCAATGTGTAAAATGTATTTTAAAGTTCATTTTGTCATTTATCAAACAGACGAGAAGGAGAATTGACCAATTTAATAAGTCCTCTAAAACCACAATAATCAATCAATTTAGTATGGAGCTTTCAACAAGAGCCAAACTCAACACCAAACAAAGGACCACCTGTGGGATCCCAAATAATAACTCAAGGACAGTCACGTATGGGACCGTCAAACAACCACCTCACCCTAAGTCCTTAAGTGTGCACACCCCGTATGAAACAACAGTAACATAGAGTAGATCACATGGCTTAACTGTAACATTGCGTGCAGCGCATATTACAATAATGGGGAGCACCTGTGGGCTCCCAGATAAAATAATAAATCCTGTAAAAGTCTCCCAAAATTCACCATCAAAATACCATCAAAACATTCTGATTCTCAATTTCCAATATGTGGGAAACAATCCCAATTTCCAAACCATAACCGGAGAATCAATAAAACACAACAAAACCCTTTTCCTTCAATTCGCAAACCACAAAGTCAAACAACATGAGCATAAAGATTTACCTGAACAATCAATTCACCTCAAGAAATCAACTCCTTAGGACTATTGGTAGCACCCGTCGACATAATCGAAGTCTAGGTATACATAATCAACAATTAGGGTCTACCACACAGTCGAATAAAATAATTAATATAACTAGGTAGAACACTTTACCCAATAAATTCCTAACTGGTACCAGGGAAGCGATTTGACCACGTTTAAGTAGAAAAGCGTGAATTTGCAAGAGTTCGAAGGAAGAAGAAGTGTGAATATTGTTGTTGATGTAAGAGCGTAGAAATGTCGTGTTGAAGATGAAGATATGAGGGAGATCGATGTTTTAAATAGAAATAATTTGTATAATTAAGAGTAATACTATTCATTTAATAAATAATAATCTGTTTTGAAGAAAAGGAAATATGAATAATTTAAATAAAAGTTCTACTAACTAGTATTTGTAGATTATTTTAAAAGACATAATAATCATAATGTTGTGGAAAGCCAGAAGAAGAACGAGGTTGCTAACAATATCAGTTTAGAATTAAATAGTGAATCAATTTCCAATTCGAAATAATAAGAGAGTAACTTAGTCGTTGTAACAAGATAAGGAAGAGAAAAGAATTTTTTTTAGAGAAAGAATTAATAACATCTATTTACTAAGGAGTAAGATAGAAATAACTAGAAATATAGTAAAACAAAATTAGGAATTCTAGCAAGGGAGAATAATCACGGAAGGATCTAGAATACTAGTAATAAAATATTGGAAGAAGAATAAGGGGGGTTCAATATATTATCAATTTTGGAGTAGTCAAATGGATTTGAACTCTTGAAGTTAAAGATAATTACCAAGAAGAAGTCAAATTGAATTTGAACACTAGGAATTAAGATTAATCAATTTAAAGAAGATAATCTAGGAATGTATTCTGGGATTTTAAATAACGTCGAAACACCTGTAAGAGGTTGAAGTAATATTTAAATAATAATAATAGTAATAAGGTTAGAAAGGGCAAAGACATTGCAGATTATTGCAAACATTTTAGGAAGAGAAAAGAATTTAATAAAAGAGTATCGTTTAACTTCCCTGGGCCACTATAATACTAACCTCGGACTCATTCATTCTTACTATATTTTATATTATTCGTAACTCGAAAATTCGTGGGTGTTTCATCTCATCCCCCTTAAAAGAAAGCTTTACCCTCGAAGCTAAAACTCACTCTCAATGCAAAACTGGCTAACTTGGTACTGACTTAAGTTATTACCTGATTGAACAGCTGTGGGTACCTTTTCCTCATCTCCTCCTCTACTTCCCACGTAGCCTCTTCAGTCCCATGATTGGACCATAGGTCCTTGACCATACGAGTGGACTTCGATCGGGTCTCCCTAGTCTTGGTGTCCATGACTCTAATCGGGTGCTCCTCATAGGATAGGTTTTGCTCCAGCTCCAAAACCTCTGGCTGCAACACGTGCGAAGGGTCGGGGATGTATCGCTTCAGCTGGGACACATGGAAGACATTGTGAACTTTCTCCAGCTCACAAGGAAGCGCCAAGCGGTATGCCACATCCCCAACTCTCTCTAAAATCTCATAGGGTCCCACGAACTTAGGACTGAGCTTTCCCTTCTTCTCAAATCTGGTTACCCCTCTCACAAGAGACACCTTCAAGAAGACTCTATCACCCACCTCGAACTCCACTGGTCTTTGCGTGAGATCGGCATATGACTTCTGCCTGTCCTAGGCTGCCTTCATCCGACTCTGAATAATCCGAACCTGCTCCATGGTCTTCTCTATCAGCTGTGGCCCCAACACAATAGTCTCGCTGATATCGCTCCAGCACAGCGGGGTTCTGCACTTCCTCTCGTACAGAGCCTCGTAGGGAGCTATCTTGATGCTGGCGTGATAACTATTGTTATATGAAAACTCTATCAGATGCAGCATGTCTGCCCACGAACCCTGGAAGTCCATCACGCATGCACGAAGCATATCCTCCAATGTCTGGATGGTTCACTCTGTCTGACCATTAGTGGCTGGATGAAACATAGTGCTCAACTTCAGCTTGGTGCCCATGGCCTTCTGAAACTACTACCAGAAATGTGCTAGAAATCTTGGGTCGCGGTCTAAGATGATGGTCTCTCGGGTACTACATGGTATCTCACTACATTCTTGATATACGCATCCACTAGCTGGCTCATCGACCAGGTATTCTTCATGTGTATAAACCGTGCAGACTTGGTAAGCCGGTCCACAATTACCCATATCTGATTAACTCCTCCCTTCACTGGTGGTAGTCCCATCACGAAATCCATAGAAATGTAGTCCCACTTCCACTTCGGGACATCCAAGGGCTATAGTAAACCTCCCATCCTCTTGTGTTCGGATTTAACTTTCTAGCAGGTGAGGCATCTTGACACGAACTCTGCCACCTCCTTTTTCATCTTCGGCCACCAGAACAACTTCCTCAAATCTTTGTATAACTTGTCGCCACCAGGATGAACTGAGTACGGAGTATTATGAGCCTCCCTCATCAACTTCTCCTTCACCGCTGCACAGCCCTGAGGCACACACCATCGACCTCTGAATCTAAGGCTGCCATCACTATGGATCTCGAAACCCTCAGCTTTGCCCTCTTTCATACTCTCTCGAATACGTTCCAGCTTTACATCACCAGGCTGTCCTTTGAGTATCTCTCCATAGATGTCGGAAGAGACACTCATGTGGAACAACTTTACCTCCCGATTCACACCTCCAACTCCATCACCTCTAGGTTCAGCTTCTAGAAGTCACAAACTAGCTCGTTTGGGAGAACCCACATCATATTCACCGAATGGCTCCTCTTCCTACTTAGGGCATCAACTACCAGATTAGACTTCCCCTCGTGATACAAAATCTCCAGATCATAGTCTTTAATCAACTCCAACCACCTCATCTGCCTCATATTAAGTTCCTTCTACGTGAAGATGTACTTGAGGCTCTTGTGGTCAGTATATATCTTGCAAGAGACGCCATAGAGGTAGTGCCTCCAGATCTTGAGGGCGAACACTACCGCTGCTAGCTCTAGGTCATGCGTCGGATATTGAGTCTCGTACTCCTTCAGCTGCCTTGATGCATACGTTACCACCATCCCATTCTGCATCAGGACACATGCCAGACCGTACTTGGAGGCGTCACTGAATACCTTAAATCCCTCAGTCCCTGAAGGTAGGGTTAACACCGGGGCTGTGGTTAACCTTTCTTTCAGTGTCTAAAATGTTGTCTCACATTCGTTACTCCATTGAAACTTTATCAATTTCTTCATGAGGTTGGTGAGAGGTCTGGCAATCTTTGAAAAGTCTTTCACAAACCTCCTGTAGTATCCTGCCAGGCCCAGTAAACTACGAACTTCTATCAGGTTGCTTAGTCTCGGCCACTCCTTTACTGCCTGGATCTTGGTTGGATCCACTGATATCCCATCCTTGGTAACAATGTGGCCTTGGAACGCCACTCGGTCTAACCAAAAGTCACACTTAGATAACTTGGCATAAAGCTGCTGCTCTCTCAAAGTGTGTAGGACTAGTCTCAGGTGCTCCTCATGCTCCTCTTCGTCCTTGGAGTAGATCAAAATATCGTCTATGAATACGACCACGAACCGGTCCAGATATAGATTGAAGTTCCAGTTCATGAGGTCCATAAAAACTGGTGCATTCATCAGTCCAAAGGGCATCGTCAGAAACTCGAAGTGCCCATATCAAGTTATGAAGGCAGTCTTCGGGATATCCTTCTCCGCAACTCGAAGCTGATGGTATCCCGACCTCAGGTCTATCTTGGAGTAGACTCCTACACACTGAAGTTGGTCGAAGATCATCAATCCTTGGTAGTGAATAATGGTTCTTCACGGTGATTTGATTCAGCTCTCGGTAGTCTATACACAGCCTCATGCTCCCTCCTTCTTCTTGACAAGCAGGACAGGAGCTCCCCATGGTGATACACTCGGACGAATGTACCCCTTCTCCAGAGCTCCTCCAGCTGGGCCTTCAGCTCCTTCAATTCCAACGCGCCATTCGGTAGGGCTTATCGGGGCTTTATAGATCGGCGCGACTCCGCTGAACCTGACTCCACCTCTCTGTCTGGCAGCATGCCAAGAATCTCCTCAAGAAACATCTGGGATCGTTCACTACCCGAATCTCTTCTAACTTATTGGGCTCTCGGCTCAAGTTCTGGATGTAGCAAAGTACGTCTGCTACCCCTTCTTTACTTGGGAGAGGATCGACATAGCTGAGACGCTCTTCACTCCGGGCTTCTTCTTCACACTCCTATAGGAGTCCCTCTGCCCCGACGGTCCTCTCAGGACGATCTTCTGCTCGCCACAGTCTATTCTTCCCTTATATTTGCTCAACCAGTCCATCCCCAGGATGATGTCGAAGTCAGGGAGAACAAACTGAATTAGATCAATTATAAAGGTTTTCCCCTTGATGTCTACCCCACAACTTTTAGTACTCCTCCCTCCGTCCTGAATTGACCGTCCTGTTTACTATTTGGATATGTCGTTTGACTTCAATTTTTAACATATAGATAAATTAATTTTGAAAATTTAAGTTTTGCATATGATTCCTTACATGATAAACTATATGTTACAAAATTTAGTTTTATAAAATTATTTTATCTTATATACTTAATATTGAAGTGGAAAAACGTGCCATAAAGCAAACAGGACGGTCAATTCAGGACGGAGGGAGTACATCATTACCAGTAATTACCCCCCCGCCCGAGGTATGCATACTGCTATAGATGAGGTCTTACTAGCTATTAAACCTAGATTCTCAACAAAATTTCTAGACATAAAGGAATATGAGGCTTCCGTATTAAACAAAACATGAGCAGGAGTACCATGAACAGAAAATGTACCTACTAACACATCAACTTCGGCCTCAGCCTCGGCCCGGCTCATAACATTGATCTTCTCAGGAGCTCTCTGGTTGCCTCGGTTCTCCCCCTGGCCTCTGTTTCCTCCGTTATTGTTCTCGCCACTGCTACGCTGGTGAGCGTCCCACGCTGGTTCGGGCCCTGGTCCCGGCCTCTGAACTGAGAGTCTGCAGGCCTATAAGTCCGGTCCCCACCATTTCCCCTCTGCTGGATGCCTCCCTGGGGGTTATGGTAGTATTTAAAAGCTCTGTGACCCTTCTTGCCACACTGGAAGCATGCAACTAAATTCCCCTTGCAGTCCTTTCCCGGTGTGTCCTTGTGCTATTTCCTGTAGTGGAAGTGCCTATCATGCCCATACTCTCTCACTCTCCCCTCTGAACCTGCCCCTGGGGTCGGTCGCCCCTCCTCTGATCATATCTTCGGTCCCGTCGAACCTCTGTCTCTAGTCTGGGTTAGGCCTCCATTTTTTCTCTTGGTTCGGCCTCTAGGGTCTATCATCACGACTTCGGGAGTCCTCCCCATCCTCCACCTTCCTCTTCTGGCCCGCCTGGACCTCCCCCCTCTTCTGTTGCACCATGTATAGGTTAGCAGCTTTCCCGTAGGAGGCCTGGAGGGTCGGTATGGTCAGTACGCTCAGGCCTCCTAGAGACTCCAGTTGAGCCCCCCCCACGAGCCTCTGCACCTTCGATGCCTCATCTAGAACCATAGTAGGTACGAACCTCGCTAGTTCTAGAAACTTGGAGTGGTATTCTTTCACACTCCGGGTTTTTTGCTTGAGTTCTGAAAACTCCAGATAATTTCTGCATCCGACATGCTCTGGATAAACCGCCTTCGCATGGTCTCCTTCAATGCCTCCCATCCAAAGTCGGGCCCCGCCAATAGAACATCCTTATTTGTGGACCACCAGATGTCAGCCTCACTCTTAAAGTAGTAGACAACCGCATTCACCCGTCTATCAGTTGGACAGTTGACTACTTCAAATATCTTGTCAAATTCACAAATCTAGTTTTCGAGCAACACTGTGTCTTCTTCCCCCTTGAATGCAGTAGGCTTCAGGTGAGCGATCCTCTTGGTGTAGTCTTCGGGTACGTTGTCCCACTGAGCCTGTCGCTGGACGATCTGGCCCAAATTCAAAGTGAGCTCCTGAAGCTGCCTCATTGGATCGTTGGCTGTCATGTTGGTCCTTCGGCTTAGACTTCTGGTGTTGTACGAAAAGCTAAGTCGGTTTGCCAGTCTACTTCACTTGAGCTCAAGGTGAACTCCTGATTATGAGTCATGAATTTTTAGGAATTTAAATTCCCATAATTACCCCCCCCCCAAGTTATACTAAATTCTTACTACCCCAATCCTTGGGTAGGCATTTCAACAATATATATTTACAGATATATATATATATATGGTATATAATATGCATATATACGAATTAATGTCTAATACTCTTCGTGCAACCTTCCAAAAACCATACAGAGTTATCCAAAGTAGCTCCACAGATTCAATACACAACGTAATATGACATAACTCCCTAAACGGCTTATCCCCCTAATTTTTAATCTGATTTAATCAAATCTTATCTTATTTTGAAAATATGGCTCTTATTCCACCTTGTAACACCCCTGGATTTTACCTTAAATCAAAACCTGTGAAAATACGATTCTAATGGCATAAACGGGATAGAAAACAGACTTCAAACGAGTCCTAAAAGCGAAAAACAAAGCCTGTCAGACCTTGTGTCCGGACTACTAACGTTCGGACACAAACCAAGGAGATATAAACTGCGAAAATCTATTTGTACGAACTTGGGTCCGGTCATTGATGTTTGGAAACAAGTGAAGAGTTTAGAAATCAGAAAACGAAGGTGTCCGAACTTATGTTCAGACACAAGTCGAGATTCAAAGCTCCGAAAAATTCCCTTACACGGTCCGAATATTGGTCCGAACATGCAAGTTCGGACATAAGTCAAGACTCGCAAGTTGAACTCGTCCTCGCATGCTGTCCGAACATGGACGTTCGGACAGATGTTCAGACACAGCCAGAACAGCAGAAACCATAACATCTCTTGGGGCCAGTCCAAACATTGATGTCCGGACGGACGTTCGGACGTGTCCTAAGATGCAAATTTCAAAACGAATCCAGAGTTAGAAAATCACCAAAACACTTGCAAATTTAATGTCAACATATAGGGTAACATTCAAGTAACCTAAGTTAGCAGTAGGTACCTCTTAAATATGCGGAAGCAATTACATAAAACTTATAGGAACGTCTTAAAATGATCTATAAAATACCAACGAATGTTATCATGAAATCCATAAATAAATATAACTTCAAATTAGCAGCGGTGTAGACACCAAAAATTCTCACCCGTTTGGTTTAAAACAAAAATAAAAAATAAACATGCTTTCTGAAACAAGGCGGTCGTCCCCGTTTTCACCAAAGGAGTTTCTTTTCCCCGGCATTTAAATCTCACGTTCCTACGGAAAAGGGAGCACGAGCCTCTTATGTAATCCTTTTTAACCTACTTCATTTTGTATACTCATTTTGTTGCTTTTGTTTTAAAATATTTCATGGTTTTTACCTAGTGTTATTTTATGTACTTGAATGATTTCTATTTTTACTATTATTTATTATTTCCTTTTGACTTTCTCTGTTTTATCGTCATTATTTTTTTGTTATTTCGTGTGTCCTTTTACTACTATTGTTTTCCATTTATTTTAAGTGTTTTATCTTCATTACGTGCATTAATTTTTCATTATTTCATGTACATACGCCTTTCTATTTTTATATCTCTTTACGTTTTGAATCTCATTTTTAATTGTATTCCATATTTTCATGTCATTAGATTAAATCATCTCATTTTATTGTATATACTTCCTTCTGGATTCGTCGCATTTTAGAAGAGTTATCCAGTCGAATTTAGAGCTCTTGTGTATATTTCTCCCAAGAACATATTGAAATCTGACATAGTGTAACTGTTAAGGTACTAGTCATACAACCCATGAGTCTTGCGTTCGAATCCTAGCATGGGCGTTATTGCTTTTTATTTTTCTTTCAGCTTCGATTAGGGCTTAGGTAATATATTCTCGCGTGAGTATACCGAATTTTGTCTTGGTGTAGTTGGGCAAAGTACATTGGATGAACGTGGAGAATCCGAGTTCAAAACTCGGCAGTAGCATTCTCGCCATTTTTTTTGTTGTTGTTTGTTCCGTTCCCCTTCTCCCTTTTAGTCGGCCCAGATATAACCCATAGTACCCAAAATCAAAATCCAGCCCAAATAAAACCCTAGTTGCCATCTGTCTACCCACCCCATTCTTACATTATAAAACTAGAAAAACCCTACAGTAGAGGCACGTTTTTTGAAAGAGACTGAGCAGACACTAATCCCGACTTTCATTCTCCCATTGTCATCCTTTGTTCTCCATTTTCGAAACTGAGAGACTAAGAACCCAGAAACATTGACTGACCATTCTCTTCTTCCTCTTGAATTCGAATTCGCAAGCCAGGAAACCCCAAAAATCCTCTCGATTTCATTCTCCCATTTCGAAATCACCGTGAAAGCACTCTCGAATCGCCACCACACTCGCCATAACCCGCCGGAAATTCCCCACCATTTCGAACTCATCTCCACCGCATACAGGGTAAGCGGGATTCTCACTTCTCCTCTCCTCTCTTCTGTCGGAATTCACTAAAACCCGAAACCAGGAGCTTCGAATTTCTGTTTCGAAAGTCTTCTGGTTCCAAGGGAGTCATGAATCGGTTGTCCTCCATTCTGATTCTTCGCGACATTCTTTTGACCCGATGCATGCGTAAGTGTTTTAACCTTAAGCATTGTTCCGAGATTTTGAGCCCTTGTGCTCCTTTTGCGTTTTCGTTTGATTAAGCAGTGGTATGCATAGCCTGATATGGACACCGTGGTCCACGGACAGGGCAAAGAATCCAAGCGTATGCATGGTTTTCGGTTTTCCTTTTCTCTGTATTCTTGTTTTCTCCTCTTTTTTCTTTCTTTCTTATTCTTTTGTGAATAAGTGAAGCTCGTTGGTATAATTTAGCTTGTTCCTTTTCTGTTCTCGCTCTGCCTGGGCTATGGTTCTGATGTTGATTCAAGGTCCCCTCCTCAAAGGTTGATTAGCTTTTATCCTGTACTGCCATCATTCTGTGTAGATAGATCACCATTTCTGACTGATTTCCTATCAAATACTCTTCTATTTGAGGAGCCTATGTTAACAATGTTGGAATCGGGAGTATGTTGTGGTGACAGTTTGGTTTCGGAGTCTCGTGCAGAATTTCTGATTATTTTCTCTTCGAATTTTCATTTCTGATCCGAATCGGTTACTAAATCCCCTCTCGTTACCTATGTAACTAGATACTGTACACTCTGCTCTTGCGTTGGATGTTTCTTTGTACAGGTTGAGAGGATCTAACCTCTGTTTCACACCCTGCCTCTTCTTCTCTTTGCATCTGCCTAATTATGATTTTCGATCTAATTTGGTTGAGACTTTTGTGTTGGTGTTTTCTTCTTTTGTTGATGACTTGCAGGAGATTTTCTTTGTCTCCATCCCCGGTATTATCCTTTGACTTTGGAAGATTTGTGCCCTCTGCTTATTGAGCAGTGTAGTACCTTGTGCGTGCGTTTTGGTTAGCTTAATGCCTGGTGAAATGAAACCTGTCTGATATAGCCGTGCTAACTGTCAATCTTCATGCCTTCTGTTGCGTTTCATTCTGCCTCTCAAAATATATGCCTATTATTTCCATCCATTTCGATAGTGTGAACATCTGTTTCGGTTTTCCTACTCCTTGAATGCCAACCGTTGAAGGTTAGCCTCAGAAATTTTTATATATCCATGTAAGTGCATAAAATTTGATAGAAGTCTCAGGGTCTAGAGTTTCAGGTTGCTTGTCTGTAAATCGGAACGGTCAACAATGGTAACCATTAATCTGTCGCACCACTCTGTTGTTTCTTTTTTTAACTAAGATAGTAGTTCCACTCATCAGGTAACGAAGAATGGATTGTTCACTGTCTTATAATTAACCAGGGGTAGAAAGGAATTAAAATGGAATTGGTTTCTTGATTCAAGCTGCATCTGCAATTTCCCTGGTTTTGGTAACTCGACTTCAGTTCGCTTTTTCCTCTCGCTTGTGGGTTGTGCTTTACTAATGTTTGATTGTTCTGTGTTATATACATTCACACTTGCGCTTGATTTTCTTCCTATGAAATTTCCATTTCACTGTTTGACTTTGACTACTCTATTTAAGCCCTAGTTATTTCCCTTACGACCTTCTAAGCTGACAGAAAAGTTTAGGATGCATTGTCGCCCCACACCTAACGGGTCTCTCATTCGTTTCGTGGGGCAACAGTCTCCAATAACTTCAGAAAACATCCAAACCACTCTTATATTTATAAGAACAAAAAACTTCAAAAAAACAAGCCCTTAAGGCTAATTTAGGAGGATTTGCGATGTGAAACCACCCCATGCCTAACGGGTCTCTCATTCGTTTTATGTGGGTGGAATCCTCCTTTACCCTCAACACACCCGTAATCAAGATCAATTGATTAATAACCTTATTATTCCATTTTGATCCAAAACCCTCCTCTCTGATCATCATCTCAATTAAAAGAAAGGGTCAAAACCAGGGTTGTCTCTTAGTTTTCTTCATCACTTTTCAAATTCCAAACCCTCCTTCTGTTTTAACTAAAAAAAAAGATTGTTGCTGGCCACCCCCAAGGACCAAGTCTAAACCTCTTAGTCCGGTCCAAAAATCAAGCCCTCAACTCACAAGTCTTGTCCAAAAATCTCACCCATTACAACCCAAAACCGAGGCCCAACAAGGCCTAGAAACCGAAGCCCTCGGCCCAAATCACTCTCGGCCCATTAGCCCAACTCTGCCCATTAGCCCAACTCTGCCATTAGCCCACCCGGCCCAAATACTCACACTTGGCCCAAACCCATGGCCCAAATACTCACACTTGGCCCAAAGCCCTCGGCCCAAACCTCACACTTGCCCAAAGCCCTCGGCCCATTAACCCAACTCGGCCCATCAGCCCTCAGCCCATTAACCCAACTCGGCCCATTAGCCCTCGCCCATATAACCCAACTCTCGGCCCCAATCAGTACTCGGCCCTAGGAATGCCCCTGAGTAAAGCATACAAAAAGTTAAGAGAAAATGGTTTTCTCTTGAAGCATCCAAACCCTAAGCCTAGGGTCACCCAACTCGGGTCTGACTTAAACAGCTTCTGTGACTATCACCAGATTAAGGGTCACAGTGTAGACAATTGTAGAGCGTTGCGTCATGCGGTACAAGACCTGATTGATGCAGGGGAAGTTCAATTCCCTAGGGCCACTCCCAACACTCAAAATAACTCAATCCCATCACATCTGAACATGATAAGTCTGATGAGCGAGAGAGAAAGAGAATCAGACCTGAGAAGGATTGTGAAAATAAATGCCATCGGAAGTTCCTCTGAGCCGGCCACCCAAAGCATGCCTCCACCAATCATGATGTCACCGGTACTCGATGCATTCCGACCCCCCCCGTCCAGCGATTCGTTACGACATTCAACCTATGATGGGAGAGTATCTAGCTATGACGCATGAAATGCGAAACACAGTTGAGCGTCTGGTAGGGCAAGGAAGGGTGTCCATAGTCACTCTGCTGGTAGTGAGTCGGCATATGGAAAAGAATCTCAAGATAGTGGTGGGGCTAAACCTTGAAGCCCTGGAGCTACATAAAACCATGGAAGCGTTGGAGGTGGTGGAAGCATGGTGTCGGCAGAAGATTGTCGGAAGGCGAGAAAGGAGAATTTCTGAGTGCAATGTCATTATGATTACTGACGAAGAAGAAGATCCTCCGGCTATAACCTCTGTTAAGGCGCCATTTCTGATAGCAGGCAAGGAAAAACAGTGTGATGACTTTGAGAAAATCAGTCACTTACCCGCTCAGGAAGGCACTTCAAGCCCGCTGAGCTCGCTGAAGAACCAGAAATGCTGCAGCAGAAAGTTCACGACCTTACTCTGAACGAGTCAGAGGACAAGTTGGTGGGAGAGGAAGAATTGTTGAGAAAATTGAAGACTACCAGCATACCCATCATAATCTGGTCCCTACTGACAATCTCGGAATAGCACAAAGATGCGGTGGCTCGGCATTTGAGAATGGATAAGAAGCGGCCGGCGTCAGTCGAAAACATCGTAGCCCACCTGTCCCAGACCCCGGACCTCTCCATAACATTCACCGACAACGAGATCCCTCGTCAGGCGGGAAAGGCCCTCTACATAACTGTGAAGGCTGGGGGATTCCAAGTCCCTAAGACTTTGATTGATGATGGGGCTGAGGTGAATGTCTGCCCGCTCCGCGTAGCCCATCACATGGGACTCAACGACTTCAAGCCAGTGGACATGACGTTGAGTGCCTATGACAACAGCCATAGAAAGGTTTTGGGAACCCTGTCACTTCCAATCCTGATTAAGGACGTCTCCCTGACCATCGAGGTAATGGTCATAGACATATCTTCTACCTTCAACCTTCTACTGGGGCGGGAGTTCATCAATCAGATCAAAGGGGTCCCCTCAGTCGTCCATCAGAAGCTAAAGTTCAAACACGGGGGATGAATCGTGGAGGTTTTGGGAGAGGCTAGGGCTGAATCCCCACTATTTGAGATTAATGCACCGGGGGCCAAGAGTTGACACTCGGGGGCTTCACAGTGGCAAGACCACATTCACAGGTAAGTCAAACTTCTTCCATCACTCCTCTCTACTTCGACCCTAGTGTCTATAGCCCCACATCGCAGCACATGATGTCTCGGATGGGCTACAAACAGAGGAGTGGGCTTGACAAGGAGCTGCAGGGCATGGAGGAGCCACTTACCGCGTACATTGGAGGTCGAGGAGCTGGGTAGGATTCACAGAATTGCCAGGTATGATGTTGACAGATTCACATGTAAGAATTCCTGTAGATTCTTTCTTACCAGTTAACCTTGAACCATATGTATCTGTGAGTTGTGATAAGCAGAAAGCAGCTTAAGCTCAGGGAAATCAGGAGACAATGGAGTGGGAGAGCTGGTGGACCACTTTATTCTCCCTCAACTCATGCCTTGAAGACCGTGACGACAAGGGACGCGACCAAGGAATGCCCGAGGATGCAGCGGAGAGCAGTGTCACGACCAAACCAAGTCATCAAGGACCCCGCACCCTCGGTAGATGGCCATGGAGCGTGTCTTGTCGTCTATCATAAGAGAGAGGAGCTGATTTCCCAGAGCCATACTCAATCAGTTTAGTCGATAGTGATAGTAGTAGCAGTAGTGATAGCGGTAGTTCTTGTAGCGCTGATGATGAAAGTGGTATCTGTCTTAATTTCGACGAAGAAGAAAGAGTGGGGGAGCCACCATTTATTTTCCGCTGTAAAAATGGTGGCAATTTTCTAACAATCATTGAGTTACCCAGCTCTTCGAACATTAATGAAAGTTCAGTTTATTCAGAAAATTCATCTCTTTTGTCACTTGATTCACAAAACTATGAGGCTGAAGAAGAGGAATATGACGAGGAGAATATGCCTCCCACAGAACGATATTCCACCCACACTCAGATTGTAGAGGACACGGTAGCAATAAATATCGGAACACCTGATAACCCCAAAACTTTACAAGTTGGTTTGGGTCTGAGTGAAACAAAAAAATGGGACCTAACTTCTCTGCTAACTGAATATGTCGATGTTTTCGCTTGGAGCTACGCAGACATGCCAGGGATTGACCCCGACATTGTCCAACATCGAATACCGTTGTATCCTAATGCCAAACCTAAGAAGCAACGTTTAAGAAGAATGAACCCGAGCACCATTGAAGGTGAAAGAGGAAGTTGAGAATTTGTTACATGTTGGCTTCATTCGGGTCATCAATTACCCCGATTGGCTAGCCAATATCGTAGCCGTCCCAAAGAAAAATGGGAAGGTGCGGGTGTGTATTGACTTTCGGGACTTAAATGAGGCTAGCCCCAAAGACAGCTTTCCCTTACCCCACATTGATAACCTTGTTGATAATACTGCCCAACATGCTCTACTGTCATTCATGGACGGGTTTTCAGGATACAATCAGATCCGGATGACCGTAGAGGACCAAGAAAAAACGTCTTTTATTACGCAGTGGGGAACCTTTTGTTACGTGAACATGCCCTTTGGCTTGAAAAATGCCGGAGCCACATATCAAAGGGCCGCCACTACGTTGTTGCATGACATGATTCACAAAGAAGTGGAGGTATACGTAGACGACATGATTGTCAAAGCTGCCCAACGGGAGGACCACTTGATAAACCTGAGAAAGTTCTTTGATCGGATGCGGAAATACCAAATGAAGCTAAACCCCGAGAAATGTACATTCGGAGTGACCGGAGGAAAGCTTTTAGGCTTCATGATCACTACCTGAGGAATCGAGGTAGACCCAGATAAGATAAAGGCCATTCAAGAAATGCCTCCTCCGAAGACTGAAAAAGAAATCAGAGGTTTCTTAGGCAGAATTCAGTACATCAGAAGATTCATCATGCAGCTAACCGAGACCTGTGAGCCTATCTTCCGTCTGTTGAAGAAAGATGCATCTAAAGTCTGGAATGAACAGTGTCAGGAAGCCTTTGAGAAGATCAAAACCTATTTGCAGAACCCGCCCGTCTTGGTACCGCCCCAGGAGGGCAAACCAATGATCCTTTACCTCACTGCTCGAGAAACGTCAATGGGCGCCATGCTGGCCCGGAACAAGGATCCCCACCGCGTGAAAAGTTGATCTACCATATCAACATAATGAAAATGGGTCGATGCAGAAACACGATACTCTGACATTCACAAATTTTGTGCTGCTTTGGTCTGGGCTACGAAGAAGCTAAGACACTACTTGTTAGGGCAAGAGGTCCATCTAATTGCGCGCATGAACCCTATAAAGTACCTGTTGGAAAAGCCAATTCTCGACGGTCACTTATCCAGGTGGTCCCTACTGTTGTCTGAGTTCGATATCACTTTCAAAATTCTGAAGTCAATCAAAGGGAGCGCCATAGCCGAACACCTAGCAGAATGCCCGGTAGCATCCGAGTTCTTCGGCAATGATGACTTCCCAGACGAACAAATCATGACATTACGAAAAACCTGCTGGAGGTTATACTTTGATGGTGTCGTCAACCATAAGGGTAAGGGGGTCAGGATCTTGTTGATTCACCCTAAGGGAGACCTGCTTCCAGCCGCGGTAAAAATCAATTACCCGGTCACTAATAACATGGCAGAATACGAAGCCTGCATCCTGGGGCTTGAAATGGCGTTAGAATTGCAAGTGGGGGTTAGAGGTCTTTGGCGACTCTAATCTCGTTATTTCGCAAGTTAACCAGACTTGGGAGATCAGAGAAGAACGATTAATCCCCTACCATGACTACCTTTCACACCTAATCACCTACTTTCGGAATGTAACTTTCAAGCACGTGAACCGGAGCCAGAACATCTTTGCCGACTCTTTAGCCTCCTTGGCTTTAGTGGTCCAAGTACCGACCGGTTCACTATACTTCCCCTTGTGGATAACCATGACTAATGCACCCTCGTTTGAGATTGGAGTCATCGAGATAGGGGAAGTCGAGGATGAGTGGTTTGTTGACATCGAGAATTTCCTTAGGAAAGGAGAGTATCCGCCAGAAGCCACTAAGCAGGACCGCATCGCGCTAAGAAGAATGTCAAATCAGTATGTGATCTGCGGAACCAGGGTCTACAAAAGAATGCCGAATGGAGTCCAACACTTGTGTGTGACCCGAAAAGAGGCTGATAAGGTCGTTGAGGATGTCCACGAGGGAGTATGTGGGACCCATGCTGGAGGACATTCCCTGTCCCGGAAAATCCTCAGACTAGGGTACTACTGGACAACGATGGAAGCCGACTGTCACGCATTTGTGAAAAAGTGCGCCAAGTGTCAAACACATGCTAACTTGCAACACCTGCCACCCCTACCCCTGACAGCCATGGCGGCTCCTTGGCCATTCTCTATATGGGGAATCGACATCATTAGAGAAATTCACCCTAAAGCTTCCAATGGACATCGCTACATCCTAGTGGCGATAGACTATTTCAGCAAATGGGTAGAGGCACGGTCGTTCGCAAACATCGAATCAAAGCAAGTTGCCCAGTTCATCGAGCAAGATGTCATATGCCGATATGGAGTCCCCTCAGAATTCGTATCAGATAACAGTCCCTAGTTCGACGGAGACACTATCCGGGTCATGGAAAAATACAACATCCGTTACCACAGATCATCTCCATACAGACCTCAGACCAATGGAGCAGTCGAAGCCAAGCCAACAAAGCCGTGAAGAGTGCACTGTCAAAAATGGTCAAAACGTACAGAGATTGGCCAGAAAGCTACACTATCGCTCTCTGGGGTTACTGAACTACTGTCAGAACTGCAATCGGAGCCACCCCGTATTCCTTGGTCTATGGGTCAGAATGTGTTTTGCCAATCGAGCTTGAAATTCCGACTCTTCGGGTCACTAATGAACTGAAAATTGCTGAAAGTGACTGGTTGCAACAGCGTTATGACAGTCTTGCTCTTCTTGATGAGAAGCGCCTACAGGCATTATATCACATCCAGGGTTACCAGAAGAGAATGGCTAGAGCTTTCAACAAAGAGTCAGAGAACGAAACATCCAAGTGGGTGATCTCGTCCTAAAGGAGCTGAGAAAAGATTCACCAGACCCACGAGGGAAGTTCAAAACCGAACTGGGTGGGCCCTTATCTGGTCAAAGAGATAACCCCTCATGGTGTTGTATTGCTGACAGATTTGGACGGAGAAGAATTTCAAAGCCTTGTCAATCTTGACCGGCTGAAACGATATTATGTCTGAACCGTCAAAAAATCCAAAAAAATGCATCCACAAAAATGCATAAAAAAAATCGCATCCATACAAAAAACCAAAAAAATGCATCCACAAAAATGCATCAAAAAAAATCGCATCCATACAAAAATCCAAAAAATGCATCCACACAAAAGTTATCATTATCATCTGCATTGGGTTTAGCTTAATTGCATCTGCATATCCCCAGTGTCGAGGCGCATCTCGATCCTTAATTCTAGGGAAGTTACATAAGTCATCAAAGGCCGCCGAACTCTTGCATCATTTTCCCCGAAGAGGTCTTGAAAGGATTTCTAACCTCCCGTGAGAGTTGAGTGCATGAGAGAAATATAGAGCGTGCAAAACCCAGAGCGCTTGATGCATTTAAATTTCAAAGCACCATGTGAGGATCTCCCTTCACGAAACTAAATATTGATGAGAAAAGCGTGTTACCCTTCATGTCAAAATTTGGGAATAGTAGAGGAAACAATTATCTGTCAATAGGGATGACGAGGCACCTAGGATCGAAGAAAACCTCCACAAGGCCAAAAGCATTATTGACCCTGAAAACGATCCCTTAGTGAACCCCACTGAGCCTTTCATCGAGAACCTTTTCGAAAACAGCTCCACGATATACCACCCCACATCACGCAACCATTCACCCCTGCAAAAGAGGATAGAAGAGCTGGAGCCATGGTTCCTTCCCCACCATTTAAAGCATGGAGGAAAGCTTGAAAGCGATACCCAAAGAGGATAAAAATGAGAGAAGCGGAGCACAAAACACTCAAAATAGCAAAGAGAGGAAATGAAAGTCTCACACCACTCGATGCCTCCACACTTGATAGATAGATAAGACCAGAAATGGCAAACACGAAGAAATGCAAATAGACTACCCAAAGAAAGTAGAAAATAAAAAATGAGAGCACATAATAATCCGCACAAATGCGAAAGGGGTCCAAAATCACTCCATCCATGGCAAAGGTGAAGCATATCCTCCGTTGCACCAAAGCTCCACAATCCTCAAACGAATCCTCCAGTCCCATGTCACATGCCCTGCAGCCCCGTTATAACCCATCGAAAGACCTCCGACTTAGAGATGGTAGTTGCTTGATTTGAAAAGTACCAATTCGAAACATGAACGGCTACGACGCGTCCGATCTTGTCAATACAATCGTGCACAAACGAGCGTCAAAGAAATCAGGAAGGTAGAGAAGAAACGAGTGTTCATCACCCCGATTAAAGAAAGCCTAACTGACCTTAAGAAAGGAAACGGAAAGGCATAAGAGATCCCGAGAGACCTCTTTCGGGAAGATTTTTCGAGAGAGAAGTGGTTCAGAAACGACTAATCTGACTTAACTAGAATTCTTGGTTGAGCTCACCTTGACACAACATCCTCTTTGCATGCAATCATATCCAATTCCAAAAAAATGCATGTAGAATAGATTTGCATCCATCGGTTCAAACATAATATCCTACACCACAGGAAGAGAAGGATGAGTTTGCTCTCTTAGAAAAGGAAGCCACAACACAGAGCTTGTCTTCTTCACCAACCGGCACGATAGCCACTCTCGGAGACGGCGCAGCCATCAAAACAAAGGATTAAAAGTTTTCGGGCGCCGTTCAAAACAAATGCCCCGCAAGACATCCCTCCTCACCACCAACTCCTCACTCGCCAAATTTATGAACTACGTAAGGTCTGATCTCAACGGGGAGTTGAGTACGTAGGCAACCCTCTCAGGGTGCGACCCCATCCCAAATAAAAACCTTCCTCCCCTCGAACCACAGGGCCATTGCCATCCCTCCATGAAGAAACCTACCTCAATCGAGAGGATCATCTCGGGGCTACACCGGAGCCATCTCAGGGCCATACCGGAGCCACCCGACCGCAATAGAGCCATCCGATCAAACCGGAACCCTCGGATCATATCAAAGCCAAACCCATCAACCATCCCAGAGTCGTTGCTCAGAAGGGAGTCACATATCAAACCGGAGCCATCTGACCGCACCAGAGCCACCCGACCACAATCTCAAAACCAAGACAAAACTCAGGAGCCATGTCGGAGCCATCTCGAAACTCTGGAGTCAAGAGTCCTACAAGATCCCGAAACTATAGTGCACATTGGGCGAGACTATCAAAACAAAACCGAAGCATAAGTCCCACACTGACAAAGTCAAGGACCACATCAACGAAAACATTGGACCATCACATCCCTCACGAAAGCAATCGAAAAGCCTCCAATCCCGGGTCAACCCACAACCAAAGGCATCCTCAAATCGACCACTCAAAGCAGTGAGTTTCGTACAACTCCATAAAGCATTCTAGGCCCGTCATAAGTCCTAGAGCTAGACATCGAGTTCTAGTTGAGGCCCGTCTTTAGTCCTCATGCATAACCAATATACCAATTGTATTCTAGGCCCGTAATTAGTCCTAGAGCTAGACACCGAGATCTAGTTGAGGCCTGTCATTAGTCCTCATACATTTCGAAGATGCATTCTAGGCCCGTCATAAGTCCTAGAGCTAGACATCGAGTTCTAGTTGAGGCCCGTCATTAGTCCTCATGCATAACCCATATACCGATTGTATTCTAGGCCCGTCATTAGTCCTAGAGCTAGACACCGAGATCTAGTTGAGGCCCGTCATTAGTCCTCATACATTTCGAAGATGCATTCTAGGCCCGTCATAAGTCCTAGAGCTAGACATCGAGTTCTAGTTGAGGCCCGTCATTAGTCCTCATGCATAACCCATATACAGATTGTATTCTAGGCCCGTCATTAGTCCTAGAGCTAGACACCGAGATCTAGTTGAGGCCCATCATTAGTCCTAATACATTTCGAGATGCATTCTAGGCCCGTCATAAGTCCTAGAGCTAGACATCGAGTTCTAGTTGAGGCCCGTCATTAGTCCTCATGCATAACCCATATACCGATTGTATTCTAGGCTCGTCATTAGTCCTAGAGCTAGACACCGAGATCTAGTTGAGGCCCGTCATTAGTCCTCATACATTTCGAAGATGCATTCTAGGCCCGTCATTAGTCCTAGAGCTAGACACCGAGATCTAGTTGAGGCCCGTCGTTAGTCCTCATGCATAGGTTGATTGATCGTATTCTAGGCCCGTCATTAGTCCTAGAGCTAGATACCGAAATCTAGTTGAGGCCCGTCATTAGTCCTCATACCATCAATCACCAGCAATCTGGGGTCCGTCATAAGTCCCCGTGCACCTGCACCCAAAGAACGAAACATAAACCGTTGTGAGATTTTTGGCACCCCGTCAACCTTGATCCAATTCTGCAAGGGCTTGCAAAATTGAATCAAGGGGAGCCATCTGTAGACACCAAAAAATTCTCACCCGTTTTGGTTTAAAACAAAAATACAAAAATAAACATGCTTTCTGAAACAAGGCGGTCGTCCCCGTTTTCAACCAAAGGAGTTTCTTTTCCCCGGTATTTAAATCTCACATTCCTACGGAAAAGGGAGCACGAGCCTCTTATTGTAATCCTTTTTAACCTACTTCATTTTGTATACTCATTTTGTTGCTTTTGTTTTAAAATATTTCATGGTTTTTACCTAGTGTTATTTATGTACTTGAATGATTCTATTTTTACTATTATTTATTATTTCCTTTTGACTTTCTCCGTTTTATCGTCATTATTTTTTGTTATTTCGTGTGTCCTTTTACTACTATTGTTTTCCATTTATTTTAAGTGTTTTATTCTTCATTACGTGCATTAATTTTCATTATTTCATGTACATACCCTTTCTTTTATTTTATATCTCTTTACGTTTTGAATCTCATTTTTAATTGTATTCCATATTTTCATGTCATTAGATTAAATCATCTCATTTATTGTATATACTTCCTTCTGGATTCGTCGCATTTTAGAAGAGTTATCCAGTCGAATTTAGAGCTCTTGTATTATTTCTCCCAAGAACATACTGAAATTCGACATAGCGTAACTGGTTAAGGTACTAGTCATACAACCCATGAGTCCTTGTCTTGCGTTTGAATCCTAGCATGGGCTTATTGGTTTTATTTTTCTTTCAGCTTCGATAAGGGCTTAGGTAATATATTCCCGCGTGAGTATACCGAATTCTGTCTTGGTGTAGTTTGGGCAAAGTACATTGGATGAACGTGGAGAATCCGAGTTCGAAACTCGGCAGTAGCCATTCTCGCCATTTTTTGTTGTTGTTGTTTGTTCCGTTCCCCTTCTCCCTTTTAGTCGGCCCAGATATAACCCATAGTACCCAAAATCAAAATCCAGCCCAAATAAAACCATAGTGTGCCATCTGTCTACCCACCCCATTCTTACATTATAAAACATAGAAAAACCCTACAGTAGAGGGCACGTTTTTTGAAAGAGACTGAGCAGACACTAATCCCGACTTTCATTCTCCGTTGCCATCCTTCGTTCTCCATTTTCAAAACTGAGAGACTAAGAACCCAGAAACATTGACTGACCATTCTCTTCTTCCTCTCGAATTCGAATTCGCAAGCCAGGAAACCCCAAAAATCCTCTCGATTTTACATTCTCCCATTTCGAAATCACCGTGAAAGCACTCTCGAATCGCCACCACACTCGCCATACCCGCGCCGGAAATTCCCCACCATTTCGAACCCATCTCCACCGCATACAGGGTAAGCGGGATTCTCACTTCTCTCTCCTCTCTTCTGTCGGAATTCACTAAAACCCGAAACCAGGAGCTTCGAATTTCTGTTTCGAAAGTCTTCTGGTTCCAAGGGAAGTCATGAATCGGTTGTCCTCCATTCTGATTCTTCGCGACATTCTTTTCGACCCGATGCATGCGTAAGTGTTTTAACCTTAAGCATTATTCTGAGATTTTGAGCCCTTGTGCTCCCTTTTAAATTTTCGTTTGATTAAGCAGTGGTATGCATAGCCTGATATGGACACCATGGTCCACGGACAGGGCAAAGAATCCAAGCGTATGCATGGTTTTCGGTTTTCCTTTTCTCTGTATTCTTGTTTTCTCCTCTTTTTCTTTCTTTCTTATTCTTTTGTGAATAAGTGAAGCTCGTCGGTATAATTTAGCTTGTTCCTTTTCTGTTCTCGCCTGGGCTACGGTTCTGAGTTGATTCGAGGTCCCCTCCTCAAAGGTTGATTAGCTTTTATCCTGTACTGCCATCATTCTGTGTAGATAGATCACCATTTTCTGACTGATTTCCTATCAAATACTCTTCTATTTGAGGAGCCTATGTTAACAATGTTGGAATCGGGAGTATGTTGTGGTGACAGTTTGGTTTCGGAGTCTCGTGCAGAATTTCTGATTATTTTCTCTTCGAATTTTCATTTCTGATCCGAATCGGTTACTAAATCCCCTCTGGTTACCTATGTAACTAGATACTGTACACTCTGCTCTTGCGTTGGATGTTTCTTTGTACAGGTTGAGAGGATCTAACCTCTGTTTCACACCCTGCCTCTTCTTCTCTTTGCATCTGCCTAATTATGATTTTCGATCTAATCTGGTTGAGACTTTTGTGTTGGTGTTATTTCTTCTTTTGTTGATGACTTGCAGGAGATTTTCTTTGTCTCCATCCCCGGTATTATCCTTTGACTTTGGAAGATTTGTGCCCTCTGTTTATTGAGCAGTGTAGTACCTCTGTGCGTGTTTTGGTTAGCTTAATGCCTGGTGAAATGAAACCTGTCTGATATAGCCGTGCTAACTGTCAATCTTCATGCCTTCTGTTGCGTTTCATTCTGCCTCTCAAAATATATGCCTATTATTTCCATCCATTTCGATAGTGTGAACATCTGTTTCGGTTTGCCTACTCCTTGAATGCCAACCGTTGAAGGTTAGCCTCAGAAATTTGTATATATCCATGTAAGTGCATAAAATTTGATAGAAGTCTCAGGGTCTAGAGTTTCAGGTTGCTTGTCTGTAAATCGGAACGGTCAACAATGGTAACCATTAATCTGTCGCACCACTCTGTTGTTTCTTTTTTTAACTAAGATAGTAGTTCCACTCATCAGGTAACGAAGAATGGATTGTTCACTGTCTTATAATTAACCAGGGGTAGAAAGGAATTAAAATGGAATTGGTTTCTTGATTCAAGCTGCATCTGCAATTTCCCTGGTTTTGGTAACTCGACTTCAGTTCGCTTTTTCCTCTCGCTTGTGGGCTGTGCTTTACTAATGTTTGATTGTTCTGTGTTATATATACATTCACACTTACGCTTGATTTTCTTCCTATGAAATTTCCATTTCACTGTTTGACTTTGACTACTCTATTTAAGCCCTAGTTATTTCCCTTAGGACCTTCTAAGCTGACAGAAAAGTTTAGGATGCATTGTCGCCCCACACCTAACGGGTCTCTCATTCGTTTCGTGGGGCAACAGTCTCCAATAACTTCAGAAAACATCCAAACCACTCTTATATTTATAAGAACAAAAAACTTCAAAAAAAACAAGCCCCTAAGGCTAATTTAGGAGGATTTGGGATGTGAAACCACCCCATGCCTAACGGGTCTCTCATTCGTTTTATGTGGGTGGAATCCTCCTTTACCCTCAACACACCCGTAATCAAGATCAATTGATTAATAAACCTTATTATTCCATTTTGATCCAAAACCCTCCTCTCTGATCATCATCTCAATTAAAAGAAAGGGTCAAAACCAGGGTTGTCTCTTAGTTTTCTTCATCACTTTTCAAATTCCAAACCCTCCTTCTGTTTTAACTAAAAAAAAAAGATTGTTGCTGGCCCACCCCAAGGACCAAGTCTAAACCTCTTAGTCCGGTCCAAAAATCAAGCCCTCAACTCACAAGTCTTGTCCAAAAATCTCACCATTACAACCCAAAACCGAGGCCCAACAAGGCCTAGAAACCGAAGCCCTCGGCCCAAATCACTCTCGGCCCATTAGCCCAACTCTGCCCATTAGCCCAACCTGGCCCAAATACTCACACTTGGCCCAAAGACCATGGCCCAAATACTCACACTTGGCCCAAAGCCCTCGGCCCAAACCACACTTGGCCCAAACCACACTTGGCCCAAGCCCTCGGCCCATTAACCCAACTCGGCCCATCAGCCCTCGGCCCATTAACCCAACTCGGCCCATTAGCCCTCGGCCCATTAACCCAACTCGGCCCATCAGCCCTCGGCCCATTAACCCAACTCGGCCCATTAACCCAACTCGGCCCATTAGCCCAACTCGGCCCATTAGCCCAACTCGGCCCATTAACCCAACTCGGCCCATTAGCCCAACTCGGCCCATTAACCCAACTCGGCCCATCAGCCCAACTCGGCCCAAATCACTCTCGGCCCATCAGCCCAACTCTGCCCATTAGCCCAACTCGGCCCATTAACCCAATCCGGCCCATTAATAATCCGGCTCATTAAACCCAATCCGGCCCATTAGCCCACCAACCCAAACCAAGTCCACAAATATCAAACCTTGACCTTGACCAGAAAACCTTGACCTTGACCAGAAAACCAAATCATGTCAAACCCAAACGTTGACCCGGCTCATCTTCCAATACAAATCAAACCTAGTCAAGTCAAATAAACCGTTTTCAGGGAATAAGAAATATCTAACCCCTTCAAAACATTTCCTCCATGGTTAGAACATCACTTGTCTTCCTTCCCAAAATAAAAATCCGAGGCGGGGCACTGGGGTCGTAATCTCCCTTGTCGCAGTCTGGATCTCTTTAGGCGGGGCATTAGGGTGACAAACCTCCCCTAATTGCAGCCTAGATTTTTACAAGGCGGGGTGCCAGGGAAGTAACAACCTTCCTAGTTGCAGCCGGGATTTTAGAATCGTCTAACTCCCTTCCACTCGATTTCAATGTTTTCGGTTTTTAACGTTTTAAAACCCGGGAGTTAGAGACGTTATTAGGGTTCGACTGAGAACATCTCATCCATGGTGTTTCTCTCTGAACCCTTTTCCGACATAAATTCATTGCCCCATCTTTCGAGCCTCGGCACTTACTATTAATTGAGTGTCGTGTTCGAGGGGGTACATAGGGTAATCCCTCGGGATTATCCACCCTTTTATAACCAAAACGATTTTCGGTTTCAAAATTTTGAGAAGAGACAATTCTGAATAAATCAAACACTTCCTTTAGAGCCTCGGTACGCATAAACACTCCAAGCCATCCAACTCCCAAATACTCCCGAGCAAAACTTAGTCCTCTGAAACCTGACACCTCTTTGAAATCAGGGCACCTGCAAACCGAATATCCTCTTCTGCACTCAGTCAACCCGAAACTTGAACTCGTCTTTAACACCTTTGGCTTCACAAAACATCTCAAAAGGGCTAACCACATCAGAATTTAAACCTAACAAACCCCGGGAAGCTCTTCAACCCCGACAAATGATCCAAACACCCTTTAAATCCATAAAAATGACCAAAATCCCATCGGCCCCACAAAAGCCGAGTCAAGCTCAAACCCCTCCAAAATGAACAAGACCTCTCAAACCCTTGACCACCCCCACTAAACCAACCCCAATACTAGTCTGTTCTTCAACTCCTTTAAACCATCTTTCTCTCTCCCCGTCCTAATCTTATCCTTTGACTTTAATTGAATCTCTCTAACAAGGTTTTGAAAGAAGGTAATCCCGACAATTGGAGACCGAGGTTTCCTCAGGCACCAATCCAAAGTCGTGGTTGTTGCCACTTCTAAGGGGTGTAACCCAGTGCGAGCCCACACCGAATCTCTAGTATGATCGGATAAGTCCCATCCATAGGCGACAAATCATCAGAGTCAATTAATGGTCCTTAGAACCCTTTTCCTCCCTTCCTAGTTCCTTAGGTCAAACTAGGTGGCGACTCTAGTCAATTTCCGCCCTTAGGGCATAAGTCCGCATGGAGCCCATCGAGAGCGGGTGTAGTGCACACCTGCACTCCCCTTTATGCTTTCTGGGAAAGACGGACGATTTAATAGGTATTTGAGGGATGCCAAGAATAACGGGTTTTCACCCTCCACAGAATGGCAATTTCTAGGATCTAGGCTTCTCAGTCAGACCATATTTTAATAGACCCCCCTCATACCGAAAAATCACCCTCCACAAGCGGAAATAGATCATCCAGGGTATTACCGCCACACCCAATTCCCCTGGGTGCTCAGGCTAATGAACCAAAACAAACAATGAAAAGTAACTGTTAATCTTATAACTCAAAAACTCCAAAATAACCACTGTAGTGTAATCATAAAGCCAACATATTAAATCCCAGTCGTTGTAACTCAGAAAATGTATCAAAGCAATTCATATTCTCTAATCTATGTGATAGCGCAATCCCGGTCCCCAAAATCAATCATCAATACCTGCGATCAGAAAACAACAGACAAAAACACGAAAGGATCGCACAAATAAGATAAACTGAGTAAATTCTACTTCAATGTGTAAAATATATTTTGAAGTTAATTTTGTCATTTATCAAACAGACGAGAAGGGAATTGACCAATTTAATAAGTCCTCTAAAACCACAATAATCAATCAATTTAGTAGGGAGCTTTCAATAGGAGCCAAACTGAACACCAAACACGGGATCACCTATGGAACCGTCAAACAACCACGTCACCCTAAGTCCTTAACTGTGCACACCTCGTATGAAACAACAGTCACATAGAGTAGATCAGAGGGCTTAACTGCAACATTGCGTGTAGCGCAAATTACAATAATGGGAGCACCTGTGGGCTTCTAGATAAAATAATAAATCCTGCGAAGGACTCCCAAAATCCACCATCAAAACATTCTAATTTCTCAATTTCCAATACGTGGGAAACAATCCCAATTTCCAAACCACAACCGGAGAATCAATAAAACACAACCAAAGCATTTTCCTTCAATTCGCAAACCACAAAGTCAAACAACATGAGCATAGAGATTTACCTGAACAATCAATTCACCTCAAGAAATCAACTCCTCCGGACTATTGGTAGCACCCGTCGACATAATCAAAGTCTAGGTATACATAATCAACAATTAGGGTCTACCAACACAGCCGAATAAAATAATAATATAACTAGGTAGAACACTTTACCCAACAAATTCCTAACTGGTACCAGTGAAGCGATTTGACCACGTCAAGTAGAAAAGCGTGAATTTGCAAGAGTTCAAAGGGAGAAGAAGTGTGAATATTGCATTAGAAGTAAGAGCGTAGAAATGTCGTGTTGAGGATGAAGAGATATGAGGGAGATGATGTTTAAATAGAAGTAATTTGCATAATTAAGAGAAATACTATTAATTTAATAAATAATAATATGTTTTGAATGAAAGGAAATATGAATAATTTAAATAAAAGTTCTACTAACTAGTATTTGTAGATTATTTTAAAAGACAAAATAATCATAACGTTGTGGAAAACCAGAAGAAAGAAGGAGGTTGTTAACAATATCAGTTTAGAATTAAATATTAAAACAATTTCCAATTCGAAATAATAGGAGAAAGTAACTTAGTCGTTGTAACAAGATAAGGAAGACAAAAGAATTTTTTTTAGAGAAAGAATTAATAAACATTTTTTTACTAAGGAGTAAGATAGAAATAACTAGAAATATAGTAAAACAAAATCTTGAATTCTAGAAAGGGAGAATAATCACGTTAAAAGAAGGATCTAGAATACTAGTAATAAAGTATTAGGAGAAGAATAAGGAGAGTTCAATATATTATCAATTTTGGAGTAGTCAAATAGAATTTGAACTCTTGAAGTTAGAGATAATTACCAAGAAGAAGCCGAATTGAATTTAAACTCTAGGAATTAAGATTAATCAATTTAAAAGAAGATAATCTAGGAATGTAATCTAGGACTTTAAATAACTTCAAAACACCTATGGGAGGTTGAAGTAATATTTAAATAATAATAACATTTAAATAATAATAGTAATAAGGTCAGTAAGGGCAAAGACATTGCAGATTATCGTAAACATTTTAGGAAGAGAAAATAATTTAATATAAGAGTATCGTTTAACTTCCCTGGACCACTATAATACTAACCTCGAACTCATTCATTCTTACTATATACTCCCTCCGTTTATTTTTATCTGTCGTTTAGGTAACGTGCACACATATTAAGAAAAATTGTAAATCAATCAAAATCACCCTATTTTATAGCTTTCAAACTAATGATGACTGTTTTAAAATTTTAGACTAGTATTTTTTTCTCCTCTTTTGGTGGGAACTACTCATATTCCTGATTTTCTTTTCAGCTAGAACAGTGAAAATCAACTAAAAATATGGAGATGTTCTACACTTCTACACCGCAAATTAAAAACCCACCTAGAATAAATAATTTTTCTTTTATAAAACCTCTTAAACGTCAAATATTTTCTAACAAAAGTGAGAGCCTAAAATGACGGATAAAAATGAACGGAGGGAGTAATATATTATTCCTAACTCGAAAAAATTTGTTGGTGTTTCAGTTGGTTTGTCTTCGTTGGTATGTTTTTTAGTAAAAATAAACCATATTTAAGCTGGATCTGGATATGTATGAAGCTTTTTTACATAATTAGTAGTAAAACGGACTTACGGGTCGGGTTTGGGTTTATTAAATGGGTAATTCTGACTCAACTCAATTAATTAATTGTGATTAAATATAAAATTCAAACCTAATCCGTCTATTAATATTGACTCGATTCAACCCAATTAATTAATCATGTCCAAATATGAAACTTAAACCTTCATATATTAAACTTAATTAAATCGATTAGCAAGTTACACATACTAAATCCAAATCAAATACAGTTGATAAATAGGTCATGTACGGGTTGACCTGTTTATTTAATCACTGTTTATTTAATCGTGTCAAATTTTTAAAATTCAAACTCATAAATTTTGGGTCGGGTCGAGACCGGATCATGATGAAATTAACACCCCTATTAGGCTATTACATATATAGAATTTAAAATGTGGATTCAGATGTTATACTTAACGTACCGCTGAATTATTATAAAATATTCATAGAAATAGCGATGGATTTGCAAACAAGGTGACAATTATGGTTAATTTACAATCGGATTGTGAAGTTTACGAAACTAGCTCTTTCGCTATGAAAAAATAACGAGAAAATACAAAATATATAGTTAACAAGTTTCATAATTTAAAATATATCTCAATCGTAAAATTCGTTTTTCATATGTGTCTAAAGAGTTTAAATTCACAATATAACTTTAATTCGTGAGAATTATTTCGATTATTTTACCTAATTGTAAATGGTGTTTCAAATTCACCGTATGTCAAGACATTTTATGAAAATTTATAAAAAAAAACACTAAAAAAATAAATAGTTATAAATAATATTTAAAATGTAATAATACTATCAATAATAAATAAAATAATATAAAATTAAAATAATATTAATAATTTTTAAATATAAAACACACACAAAGCTTTAAATAAATTAATTTTTATTGTTTTTTATCATCTTTTGACTTTTTATAAATCTTTATTTTCATTTGAAATATTTATAATTATGGTTAGATAATGATTAAATATTATATAATCAACATATATTTAATTATAAACAAAATTAATTTAATATAAGATCAGGTTATTAAAATTATATACAACTAATTTATTATATATTTGATTATTTTTGTTTATAAATTGACATATATATACTTATTATATACTATTTAATGATAATCAAATCATAACTATAAATATTTTAATGAAGATGAAGTTGATAAATAGTCAAAGAAGAAAAAAAATGAAAAACAATTTTTTAAAGTTTGTGTATATTTAATATTTAAGAATTATTTAATTTATTTCAATTTTATATATGTTTTTAGTTATTTTTATATAATTAAATTACTTTTTTTTGTAATTATTTATATTATTGTAATATTTTTTAAAAAAATATATAAAATGCTCCGAATAAAAAGTGACATTTTGTAAATTTGAAACTTGATCTATAATGTCAGTGGTAAACTAGTTATTATTCAAATTAATCTCACGGATTAATGGTATATTGTGCATTATAAAACGTTAAAGGGTATAGCGTTATTTTCCAAAATAAAAGTATGAAAAGAGTTAGGAGTCTGCGTGGAATCAAACTATGGATTGTATTATTAATTAGCAAATTTCTACCTACCGGTGACTGTATGACTACAATTTGAGGGTATTTTAGTCCAATTAAAACAAAAAATATCTTTTAAAATCATTATATAAATTAAGCAAGTGCCGTCATGTATTGGGTCTTCGATTCCTGGCTGTTTTGCTCCTATGATTCCGGGGTAGTGAGTTTGGTTTTCAAAAAAAAATTCCGGGGTAGAGAGCGCTCCATTTTATTTGCATTTTTTTTTCTTTTTTTATGTGTAAGCATTTTTTTCTTTTTTTATCATGATGTTAATTGGAATATATAAATTCAAAATGAAAATTTTTTTTTATCATTGTTCAGCTAAATTCAAACTTTTTAAAAAAGACCAGTCATGAATATGTTTTGATAATTTTTTAAAAAATTATTTTTACATGTATACGATGATACACTAAAATGATGATATGATTCATTAATTTTTCATTATGATTCATTAAAATTTATATTATTATTTATTAAGTAATAAGTGGTGAATTCGATTACAAACATTGGAACCGATAAAAATCATTATTGTTTTATAGTGTAGTATTATTGTTTTATGGTGTGTATTAAACCTAAACCCGCCACTACAAACCCTAAAAATGCCTTAGCCGTTTTTAACTTTCCTATGGTGGATTTTGGGGTGTTTTGGGGGGTAAGGTAATATATTTGGAATTTGTTAAGTACTTTATATTGTAGCAACTAAACCCGCCCACTACACACCCTAAAAATGCCTTCGACGTTTTAGCTTTCCTAGGGGTGGGTTTTAGGGTGTTTGGGGGGGGTAGGGTAATCTATTTAGAATTTGTTATGTACTTTATATTGTAGCAACTAACTCAACATGTTTTTAGTGTTTGTGGTAGCGGGTTTAGGGTCTACCCTAAACCCGCCACTGCAAACCCTAAAAATGTCTTCTACGTTTTTTAGTTTTACTATGGTGGGTTTTGGGGTGTTTTGGAGGTAGGGTAATCTATTTGGAAGCCGTTCTATACTTTACATTGTAGCAACTAACTCGACAACATTTTTATCTTTCCTAGGGTGGGTTTTAGGGTGTGTGAGGTTAGGGTAATGTATTTGGAAATCGCTCAATACTTTAGTGTACTGATGTACATATTTTAATGTGAGAATGTACATGTTTTAATGTGACGATGTACATGTTCAAATGTGAGAATGTACATGTTCAATTATCAGAATGTATATGTTTTAATGAACATCTGTACATGTTTGTATGACCATCTATACAAGTTTTCTCTCTTATATATACAAGTTTTAATCTAAGGACGTACATATTTAATGATTCGTAGAGGTTTATGTGACCATTTGTATGTTTCTAATACAAGGATGTACATGTTTTTACTTGAGGATGTACATGTTTTAATGAACATTTGTAAAGATTTATATGACAACATATATAAGGTTTCTTTTACGTTCTGTGTACTATAACCCTTAAATTCATTTTTTTCTTTTTACTTGTCAGGTCAACATATATACCGGTTGTTATTAATTTGAGTAAATTACTATAAAAGAATTTGGGATAATACAGTTAACCTTCTTGTATTTATCATAATTATTGGTAACCCCTTGAGGTTACGGTATCTATAACTATGAGCCCCCGAATCATAACTCCGTTATACAAACGTTAACTACGTGTTGACCCGTCAGCATAATCACATTAATAATGACACACTTGACAAAAAGCACTACTTAATCAGCATTGCTATTTTCCTAAAATCGTCAACCCTACCTTGAAAATACATCTGAATTGGGATGGGGGAGAGTTAGATGATGTGGATTAAACAGTTTTGTTGACCAGTCTAACATTATTAATGTGATTAAGCTGACAGGTCAACACATAATTTACTTCCTGATAACATAGTTACAGTTCAGGGATCATAGTCAAAGATTCCTTAACCTCAAGATGGTTACCAATAATTATGATAAACACAAGGAGCTAACTGTATTATTCCAAAACCTCAAAGAAGTTCTCAATCATTTACTCTATTAGTTATCTTCCTAAAGCGGCGACTTCATATGAGTACTCGTTTTTCACGACCGGGGGCATTGGCTGTATTAAAATGCTCTGAAAATAGGTCTTCTCTTATGAGTGGTCACTGGTCAGCAGCTGCGCCATATCACTATATATCACCGAGTGCGATGGGTGATGCAGTAGAAACTCGTGTAAATTTATTAGACCTATAACTCCGTTGTCTTTCTTTCCATACCAGATCTGGATTCTGGACCCCGATTCAATTAAAAGGAAGGCAGCAGATCATTGTGAACTGATAGGTAACTCCCCCGACAACATGGATTATATCCTTTATCTCCCCTGCTTTCTTCTTTCATGGATAGCAGTTCGCCACTTCCTCTCCTTACTGTCCCGCAGCCACAGAAAGCAGCCTCCTGGTCCTACTCCATTTCCACTCATCGGCAACCTGCTCAGCCTCGGAGATAAGCCGCATGTATCTCTAGCCCATCTGGCCCAAACATATGGGCCTGTCATGTCCCTCCAGCTAGGAAGCGTGAAGACCATCGTGGTATCTTCTTCCACAGCAGCCAAGGAGGTTATGCAGAAACATGATGTTTCCTTCTCATTCAGGACTGTCCCGGATGTCCTCCGAGCTCAAAGACACCGTGACTTCTCGATGGTCTGGCTGCCGCCTCACGCAGAGTGGAGGAACCTCAGGAAAATCGTCAACTCTCAGGTCTTCTCCACCAGCCGATTGGACGCCTGCTCGCATCTTCGGAAGCAGAAAGTCAACGATCTTCTATCTCAGGTTAATGAATGTTGTCGGGAGGGAGTGGCGGTTGACATCGGTCAGGCGGCATTCAAGACGACAATGAATCTGTTGTCTAATACATTCTTTTCAGTAGATCTGTCAAATCAACAACTCAGTTTGGGTAGTAGGACTGGGTTTAAGGAATTGGTGTCACAGATTATGTTTGAGGCTGGAAAGCCTAATCTTTCTGATTATTTCCCGGTTCTTAAGCGGTGGGATCCACAGGGTATAAGGGGTAGGATGGAGGTACTTTTGGGTAGAGCGTTGGATATTTTTGATGGTATGATTGATAACAGGTTGAAAGTGACCGGAGAGGGAAGTGATGAATCCAGTAGTGGTGATGCGTTGGACGCTTTGTTGAAGATGACTCGGGAAAGTAGCGGCAATGGTTTCAACCGTGACCACCTTCGGCATATGTTAGCGGTAATATCTGCCTGGATACCAGTCGTAATATTTGAGCAAGTTCAAATTTCAATTTCAACTTGTGAGCACCGAATCGATCGGATTTTAATTAGTAATTGGCACCAAGATGAAACAAATATTGTTTTCAATTTGAATGTACATGTTCCCGGTTACAACTGTCATGCGTTTACCTCATTTCCTCTAACTGGCAGGACGTCTTTGCTGCTGGGACTGATACAACTTCAAATACAGTTGAATGGGCAATTGCAGAGTTACTACGCAACCCAGCAAAAATGAAGAAAGCTCAAGAAGAGTTGCAAATCGTAATTGGGAAAGACGACTCAGTGAATGAAACAGATTTATCCAGATTACCATATTTGCAAGCTGTTATAAAAGAAACTTTTCGACTTCATCCGCCAGTTCCTTTTTTGATTCCAAGAAAAACGGCGACAAACATCCAACTCTGTGGTTTCACGGTCCCGGAAAACTCGCAAGTGTTGGTCAACGTATGGGCTATAGGTAAAGATCCCAACGTGTGGGAAGAACCCAACTCTTTCAAACCAGAACGATTCATTGGATCAAAAATTGATATTAAGGGTCTTGATTTTGAGCTCACTCCGTTCGGGGCAGGAAGAAGAATATGTCCTGGAATGCCACTAGCCGTCAGGATGCTTCCCATGATATTGGCATCTTTGATTCATTCATTTGATTGGAGACTTGAAGCTGGGATCATACCTGAGAGTATGGATATGGAAGAGAAATTTGGTATTACACTGCTAAAGTCTCAACCCTTAAGGGCTATTCCAATGCCCAAATATTAGGGCTGCGTTCGGCATGTTTTTTTAGTTTTGTGGTTGCTTTGGTCTGGTTGTTTTGGCTGGCTGTTTTGTGGTAGTTTTGCTGGTTGTTTTGTGTTGGTTATTTTGTGGCTGTTTTGAAAACTAGTGTTCGGCAGGTGGCGGTTTCGTCTAGATGTTTTGAATAAGTTAGTTTTGTGCAGTACGTTTACCGTTTTCGTTGTTACAATTAAAAATATTATATTACATTTTAAAACAATTTTTTGTAATAAAGTTAAAATATATGTAGATATTTAATTATATCCTTTAATAATTATTATTCTTTATTAATATTTTAGTGACAATTAATTTATAATATGTATACTTATTAATTTATAAATAATTTTTTACATATATTTGAAAAAATAAAGAAATAAACCATTGTATTTAGAGCAAATATATTAGATGTTATATATAAAAAAAATTTTATGGATTATATTAGTATTTAATATAACATTTCAAATGTATTATACTTAAGATTATTTTAATTTTTAATGGAATAAATAATATGATTGAATTGAAAAAGTAATTCTTTCTAATAATAAAATAATTGACTGTAATCGATATATATATATATATATATATATTATTATTTTATTATTATATATTGTTTAAATATTGATAAAATATTTATTTTAAACATATATTTGTAGTTAAAAATATATTCTATTCAATTAAATATTACTTAATGAAATTCAAAAACATAAATTTAATACTGAATATGTCAAGAAATGAAAAATAACGTATATTAGCATATAAAATTATTTTTTAATTATTAAACACAGTATAAAACATATAATAACTTTGATATACTGACAAACCATAATAGTTTGTACAAACATTTTTGTAATTAATCATTACTTAGCAAGTTGAATACTTATAATTGATATTTTTGAAATATACTACAAATATTTTGTACTCTAATAATTTTGATATATTTGAAAGTTTACATCGTAATTTTTATTAGTTTGCTTTTTTCCTTGTAGAATATTTTATTATAATTGATAGATAGTAATAGAAACAATTTAGAAACACATTACTAGTTTAAAACTATTGCTCTATATTATTTTCATTAATTTATAATTTAGTATACCAATCTTTATAAAAAAACTAAAAATAAAAAAGGGAAAATAAACTAATTTATAATATATTAATCTATATTTTTTAATTTTAATTTAATTTTGTATCAAATTTAAATATATAATATCATTTTTAAAATATAATTATAAATATTGAAAATTTAAATTAATTTATTAAAAATTAATTTTTAAATATTAATTAATATTATTAAAATATTCTTGCCCCTTAATTACAGTTTTCTGGCTCCGCCTCTGTTTACGGTATCATTATATTTGCAGCATAAATTGTTGGTTGTTTTGTGCTGATATATTGACATTTTTTTTATCAAAAATTCCACATTTATACCACATATATACCATCACCAAATGCACCCTAGGTATATTCATCACAGTTACCTTATCAGTAAAGAATGACATGTATTTTAGTACATTCGTCGTTTAATCAATTTTTTTTGTTTGGATTGGTAGGACTCCAAACATATGGCCCCATTCTTTTGCACTTTTGTGTAAACTAGTTGGTAGTTGAAACTGATTGATATGGGTTGACGACTGATTTCAAAACTAGGTAATTGTGTAAAAACCTATATAAGTTGTTTTTTTTTTATATTAGAGTTTTGAACTGATAAACCAACCGATAATGTGACTAATAATGCATAAACCAGCTGATTAATTAACTGATAATACTGTTTTGAATAAACTTCATAAGTAAATGGTACCCAGCCGTAATACAACATCTAAATTTCAAATAACAGTAACCTTTTATTTAGCTGTTTGAGATTATTAAATTTATCTTCTTTCTCATCAAATACAAAGAGAATAATAAGGACGAATTTGAACGTCCCAAGTTTCTTCCTTCAAACAAAACAAAACCTCTAACAGACAACAAGATAGTAGTGTACCATTACAGATGTCAGAGTCGGTTTTGAAGTCGGTTGAGCTCAATCGTTTGAGGAAGTTATGCAGAAACATGATGTTTCCTTCTCCGGCAGGACCGTCTCGGACGTCCTTCAAGCTAGTAGACATGAGATTTTGTCAATGTCTATAATTCCCAAACATCAATGGGTTCCCCTTGTCGATTTGCTTCCCCCTGTTTACTCGCCTTTTTTGGCCGCCATTGTTGCGCCTTTTGTATCCCGACTTCATCCTTTGACTATTTCTCCCCTGATACCATTCCCACCTTGCCATCTTGGATTTCCCTTATCATCTTTTGCTAATGCCACAAAAACCAACCACCCCTGAACTCATATCCCAGCGAGTTGGCTGACCGTTATTGATGCCTGCTGTGACCATTTAAATTCCACAAATGAAAAGGTACCTATTCCATTCAGTTTACACTTTCTCAATATAAAAATTGGGCATACAAATCCCTAACCTGCAGGAGAAGATACCGTAGAAACGTCTGGTAACATTACCATATATAAACTTCATCAACCTACCTTAAAGTAAACTATACCACCTGATGGTTCCTTTCGTTCATTGCGTGGAAATATAATCATCCTTAGGGTATTTACAATGGAGTGGAATACATTTCAAATTAGTAAAATAAAAAAGATAAATATGACAGAAAAAAGTTGTGTGATAGTTTCTTGGCTAAGAACCCAAAAGGTGGATGTCTTAACATAAGAAGAGAGATTATGAGGAGAAGAAAAAAATATTATTATTTTGAGAGTGGAATTCACTCTTATTATTGTGGATGCCGTTATGTCAACAATAACGTTGGTGCAAACCCCATCACAAAATTGATATCGGTTCGTTACTGTTGTTAAAGAATAAGTACCTTTTTGTGTAATACCGACATATATGTCCCCTCATGAGGCTTATATAATGCACAAAATTAAAGAAAGTGCGTCTAAAAATAAGGATAGTATTGTAATTGGACTATTAGGACATCTATAATGGTGTGGATTCCACTCTAAAAAAATAAAAATACTTTTGTAGTGGTGTGGAATCCACCTTTATTCTCTCCCCTTGTTGCTTAATTAAGCCACACTCCCCAAAGCATCGCTATTAGTTATAACACTTCATTAATAAAAAATAAAAACTCTTAATTGAATGCTAAAGTAAAAATTACGGAGGAGAGGTATAATGTTAAGGAACTCTACCATTGTAGAGATGAGAGTTTCTTATATAATTAAATAATATATTTTATTGACATGTCACTTAAAAATGAGTTAAGTAACTCTCTACCATTGTGGATGCCCTTAGTAAAAATCTATATTTTGTTATGTCCAAAACAATAAAACACTGATTTTTTAGCAAACTCCGTCGAACTATCTGATTCGATATATATATTTCTAGTAATTAATATAAGTAACTACTAGTTAGCGCAAATTCAATTGTGCAACTGTTTTGTTGATTGAGCTATCTTCCTACTATCTTAAATATAAATTATTTTAGAGATGAATCTGAATTATTTTCTGTTTAGATACATCTCTAAAATAACTTATATTTAAAATGAGAGGTAGTATTATATTGACTTTAAATGGTTGTAATTTTTAAAATATAAGTCCAAAATGAAAAAAATTATACCACTATTCATCTAAATTCAATCTCTTCAAAATAAACCCAGTCATGAATATGTTTTGATAACTTTAAAAAAAACTATTTTTACATGTGTATGATGATGCACAAAAAATGATAATATGGTTCATTAATTTTGATATTATTAAAATTGATATTATCATTCATTAACTAATAAGAGGTGAATTAGATTACAAATTTCAGAATTGATAAAAAAATCATTATTATTTTGTAGTGTATTATTATTTTTGTACAGTGTATTTTAAACATTATATGATGAAGCCTGTATTTTTCATACATACCAAATATTGTTTTGTGTTGTCTTATTGTGTACAATTTTTTTTATATGTTTGCTATGATACACTAAAATGAAGATATGATTCATTAATATTGATATTATGATTCGTTAAAATTGATATTATGAATCATTAACTAATAAGAGGTGAATTAAATGATAAAGTCCAGAACCGATAAAAAATCATTATTGTTTTTAGTGCATTATTATTGTAATGTATTTTAAACCTTATATGGTGAATCATGTATTTTTCTTACATACCAAATATTGATTTGTGTTGTATTATTGTTTAAAATTTTATTTTTATATGTTATTGATGATACACTAAAATTATGGTATGATTCATTAAATTTGATATTATGATTAATTGAAATTGGTATTATGATTCATTAACTAATAAGTGGTGGATTAGATAACAAACTTCGAAACAAATACCGAATCATTATTGCATTGTGGTGTACTATTAATGTTATATAGTGTATTTTAAACTGTATGTGGTGAATCATAAGTGTCATTGATATATGTTGTTATGTACATGTAACTAACATAAATTTTTAAAGTTGTCAAAACATATCCATGATTGATCTTGTATTAAGGAGCTTGAATTTAGATAAACAATGGTGTAATTTTTTTAATTTGGATTTATATTTTAAAAGTTACAATGCAATGAAATATTGTTTATTCTTTTGATTTGAGGAAATCAATAAGTCTACGGTTGTCCCCGCTACTTCGATCTAATATTTAAAATAGTTAAAAAGTGCTGACATGTATAATCTTTTCTAGCTTGGCATATGGCTGCACCAAATATGGTGCGACCGTCCCGTACAATCGCCAAACATAAAAGTAAAAAGCAGGAATATATATGTTAGTTTTTTACGTAAATTTATAATGTAACACCCCAACTTAACTAAATGTGGTTGTCGCAAAACTTACCCATTCATTAAGCAATATTGCAGCGGAATTATATAACATACCTAAAACCTTGCCATGGTCCGACATACTAGAATATACCAAACTTAAAGAATTACAAAACTTATCCAAAACACCAACCGAGTTTAAAGTATTCTCCAAGTCTAACAAGTTCCATAATCTCTAATATCAACAGATGGGTGTACATGCACAACTCGTACTCAAAATAAAGCCCATCCTAAGTCTACCCGCTCCTACTCTCAAGGTGAGTCTTCTGCGGGCACTTACCTGTAAAATTAATATGTTACCCCCTAGGGGGTCAGCACCTTTGCTGGTATGATAATCTTATAGCCCCCAAGCTAACGAGGCTACGACGACTACTTGTCAATAGCATGCGGTTGATTGTTAATACAACATAAATAAGAAGTACAATAACATCACACCACATATGAACAAATATAGTTCAAACACAATGAACGACTTAAAAGAGTTCAGTAAGTAAGTGAGTTAGCGATTTAACTCCTTAAATTGAGAAGCATTCCATTCTCATCTCATACCTCATCTCAAATAAGTCAACCGTTCTTTAATTAGATTCGGTTATACTTAATCCATTGTTTATTTTTGTCGGGTCAAAAGTAACCCTAGCCAACGGCCGAGAACTGCGTTGGTTGAATAAACAATAATTCTCAATTTAGTTAGGATTTAGATAGATCCCACCACACCTTCTTAAACTGGCCTTCCACCCGAACTGTAGTTCAAGGCGGCCGAGTCTATATGTCGACCCCAGGCGACGAGTCCGAAGACAAGCCCAAATGGAAACCGGATCTGATACAGAAACTGACCTTCTACTTAACACATGCATGACCGAACCATTCCGGATTCCTCACTCCCCCCAAGTTCAAGTTAGTGAAAGTCTCAAAGACAGAGGTGTTAGTTAAATTTTTCGGGTATTAACCAACCAACGTTAGTAATTGTTATAGTTTCATACCACTATTTACTAAACATAGTTAGTAAACAAACTCAAAGACAAGTTGTGTTACTTTTATGTAAACACACAACAAATATAATATCCGATTGCATGCTTTATCTTGTTTAGTCGAGGCACATAAACAATTAGCACACAAGCTGAGGGACACCTCGTTAGCAAGCAGGCTACAAGAAAACCATACCATACACCGTCGGTTGTTTGATTGCCTATTCTCCTTCCGAGTCCCAATTCAAAAGTCCTAAAACATTCATTCAATTTAGGTTGTTAATTACTTTCAATCAACCTAATTTACTTAGCCACTAATGTTCCCCTACTAATAGTCACTAAGTCTTTATAAACTTAACCTTAACACTTTAATCATTTTACTTAACTTAATCTCTTAAAAATCCCAGTCCAACCGACCCAGCCAGGGTCGGTCCCCTAGGTCGTTCCACTGCAGAACCTTCCCTAATAATGTCTATCTTACTCCAAACTCTTCCAAAAGTCCCCTAATATGTTCCATCATCATTTAGGCACTTAATATCCTCTTAAATCATCCTTCAAACTCCTTAATCATTTACTCAAATTCTTATAGAAATTCCTAACACTTAACTCCTTACACTTCCAACATGTAAATTTTGCCTAAGATCTCAACTAACCAAAGTGTTCATTTTTCACCAATATAACTTCTCCTCAAGCATTTTTACTAATCCGTCTTTCCTTTACTCAAGTTTCCCAAACATTCTCAAAGTCATATACTCTAGTCCATACTTACACTTTCACAAGTCATTATCCTTATTTTCCTTCAATCTTTGCACAAGTCTTGCAACTTCTCTTATCATGGCTTTGGTGTTTAAATTCACCATGCTATCCTCTAGTTCCTCCTAGACACCTCTAGGACACCCTTATACTCAAGAACATCCTAGCTCATCCTTTTCCACCAAATTCACCCTTACTCATTCTTAGGACAATCTAAGTCATAAAGTTCATTTAAACACTAAAAACATCTTCTTTCTCCACCAAATTTTGACATGGTCTCCCTAACACTTTCTTAAACCAAAACATCTAGTTTTTCATCCTTAAGCAATCAAGACACTCAAATCCTCATACAACTTTCTCTACACACAATTTACACCCAAACTACACTACATCATAATATAGTGCATAAACTTAAATTGCTTGGCTCTTAGGCCCTTAAACACTGAATTTCCTACATATAATAGCCTTCAACCTGCAAATACATACAACAATGCTCCCATAGCAATATAGGTGTTCTTGTAATTCACCTTATGATTGTTTAACTATCTCAATTCTCATTTGCTCCTTAGTCACAAGTTCTCAAACATGATCATGTTCTTTCTCCTAGGTTTTATAGCCCTTACATAATGTAAACTCTAAGCTACACTTAACACCTATCTAAATCACATCCCTTAAAGTAATAAACCACCTTAAGGTAAGTAATTTACCTTGTTTTTCTCAAACTTCTCTAACTTTCCTCCTTGGTTTCCTTGGTTGATTTTCGGCAAGAAACTTTATTTCTCTTGCCAATGTTCTAATCCACATTCAAATAATCTAATGAGTACTAAGCAACATGCCCAAACTCATAGAATTCAATCTTAGGTTAAAAAGTGTTTTAAGGCATTAAAATTGGATGATTACCTTGAAGTCTCAAGATGGACTTGGTAATGAATCAAAGAGGACCTACACTAGTCCTTTAGAGATTGAAACAAGCTAGTTCAAGGAGTAATACAAAACCCCATGAGGAAGCAATTTTCAGTAATGAACAAAGGTGAAGAAAACTTGATTTTTCTTTCACTTTTCTTACCTTGAATGAGAAGAGATGTAATGGGACTCTTGAAACTGAATTTTCCTCCTTCAATGGAGTTTTTCCATGGCATCAAACTTGATATTTTGGAGATTTGAAAAGATAGAATGAAAGAGCTTGCTCCAACTAAGAGTAATTTATGCTTAGTTTTTGATTTGGAGCAATAATGAGCATTTGGTGAGCAAGTCAAGGTGGAGGAAGAATGGGGCTGGTTCTCACGGTTTTGGAGAGGATGAAGATGAAGAAAAACGGTGGAGAAGGGAAGGAATGAAGAAGAGAGGAGAGAGGTAAGCTAAAGGTGAGATATTTCTTTAAAAGCAAATAGTATTCTCTTTTATTTCCCTCTTCTTTTTCTAACTTGACTGACACACATTGGTGACTCACCACCTTCAAACCCGGCCCCCTTACTTAGTTAGGATATTTATGGTCTTTGTTGACCAATTAATCAAGCTAAGTTGACTTAAGTCTAAACTAGGTACTATTTGGGCATTATTCATAATTAGTGCACATATTTGTGAAATTTTTGGTTTCCCATTGATTTAGGCTTCCTAATGTGACACTAAGTAGTACACATGTTGATTAAGGTGTAATCATGGTCATCTAGCCACTCAAAGCCTCTTTCTAAGACAATTTTAAAAAAATGTGCTTTAAGAGTCCTTAAACCACAATTTGTGTTTTAATTTGTTTTTGAGCTTGGTTTTCTTTGGTAATTGATTTAACATGTCCATTAGCATGTTACTAAGGTCCAAGAATGATATTTGGGTGCTAATCAAATTTACTCCAAGCTTAAAGCATGTTTTTGCTTAAATTGTTCTTATGGTGTTTCCTTGTGTTTTCTTTGGTTTAAATTGTTTCCTAATGTTTATAAGGCATGTCTTAGCCTTCTTATATCTTAGTTTAACATCTAAACACCATATCTAGGTTTGGGGTATTTCAAACACCCCTACTCAAATCGGCTCCTAATCATCGTACTTAACATAGTAATCGCAGCGGTAATCTAAAACAATCGAACTACTGGTGTCACCGTTCTCACTCGTCCATACGAGTAATAACGCACTTACTGATATATTCATAATACGAAACAATTTCCCACAGTGACAACAAGAGATAGACTTAACCTTCCATTCCAGCATAAAATACAACCCTAGTGAGTATTCTAAGTATTCCAGTCCTATAGACGTTTCTATGTTTGTATTGAAATACGACAGTACAAATCTAAACAACTGTGAATAAATTACCCAGCGCGTCCCGCTCTCTGTCGACACCGGAAGCTGTATACCTGAAAAATGTTTGTTTGTGGTATGGAATCAGCCCCTGCTGAGTATGCTACTACATGTCTATCATGCCTCCTCAGACCCCCAGTTAATTGGTCGAGAGCATGCAATTCATTTTCATGCATGTAGTTTAATATAAAACTGTAATGCAATAAATATATTGCAGTAAATTCAAATAGCAAACAAGCCCCTGGCTTCACATATCACACCACAATAAACCAACTGAAAGGCGTCACAACGCATATATATGAGTACAAAGACTCCACTCAACCAAACACTTAATAATTCATTCGAGTACAGCGACTCAACTCGACCAAGTACACAATAATCCACACATGAGTACAGCGACTCGACTCAACCAATTCACAACATACATATGAGTACAGCGACTCAATTCAACCAATCCACAAACATACATACGAGTACAGTGACTTAATTCAACCAATCAATCCACAATAATTCACATACATCATATAACCACATAGCATAACCGAAGAACAACAAGGCAAAACAACGAGGATTATAAACAAGTATAGATTCCCGTCTTTGGCATACAAGCCCAAATAATGTTCGCCTACTGTACGAGCTAATATAATTGTTCGTAATTGTTCAATCATACCTAATGACAACGTCTCGTTAAAACGACGTGTCTCTAAGTTACCCATATCTTATGGCGGGTCACCCATGGCAGTAGCCACTCCAGTGGTAGAGTCTCCGACCGATGAACCATCTGTAGTCCGTTGGAATTTATCTTGATACTTACAGATACCCACACGACATCCTAGTATAGTTAATTGATCACAATTCACACCAAGAGCCACATCCTCTTGATTAACTCATCTTTACCATCGCATTGCATTATCATTTTCCTAACACAGCAGACTAAGGTCGTTAGTCCAATCCTGAGTATGTCGACTCGGGATCCAGTGTTAGATACGAGAGCGGCGTTAAATAGGCCAATGCTCCGTATATAAGTCCCGGATAATATATATCTTATTATTCTAATGCAACAACGTTTTTCTTACGTTCCTCATATTACACATATAAGATAGCATCATAGCCGTTAGTTTGTTTTATAAATATGTTCATATATACGAACAATACTGTTATCGCACAACAGTAATAATAATAAGCAGTGTTAATACACAAGTCACGCATATTAATTCACACAAGCAGACACTCAATCTTATCATAGATTTTCACAAAATGTCTGAACTGAGGAAATCTTCAGAGACAATCAAGCCACATAATAACATACCGTGCACCGGGATTATAGGACCGTGGAGTATGAATCAGCTAAATCCTCTAGTGATCCTCGAGACACCTCTAACAATCTAAAACTCCCTCAGTTAATTAATAACTGTCATTTTAGGTAGTGATTCTTGTTCAAAAATATCTATCACTCTAGCTTTTTGACACATCTTTTTCCACTTTTAACCCTACTATTCAATACAAAAGTAATTATTATCTAGATGGAAAAGTAAAAAGTAGGGGTACATGCGTCATTTTTCTATTTTCCTTAATAAGTGTGCAAGTTTCTAGAATGACAGATATTGTTGAACAAAGGGAGTAATACGTATCACACTACGCATTAGCATCTTATACTACAACATTAATCTATGGTACCTCGTACTGTCGCTAATCCCTTCCCGTTCATTCCCCATTATCCACTAATAACGTCTCTCGGGTTTTCGGTTTAATTCGGGATTAGTTTTACGTAAACATTATAGTATATGCATGGTTACATCATAGTATATTAATGTACTTAAACTTATACGTTCATTATTGCATGTATATTATAATACACTTGTATATTATATAGTTTTGAAACTATATTGCATGTCTAATCTTTATCATATATTATACATCCTACCTTAGTATTTATTTATCTAAGGTTAGTTTATCCAAGTGTAAAATGTGGTATATTTCACATTTAAAATACTTTGAATTATATAATTCCTTATTACTCCATGTACACACATAAATTTAGAATTTAATTAACTAATGTTTATAATTCTTTTCTCCTTATCTTATATCATCCCACTTATAATATTATATGGTTATTGAACCATATTATATTTCTCACTCCATAACATATATTCATTTATATATATATATGTATTATGGGACCATTTATTATATGGTAAGTTTAAATAATATATTCATTCTTCCTTAATGAATATTCCTTATATTATAAATGTTACAATCCTTATAACATTATAAACCATATTATAAACTTTATTTCAAAACACCCATATTATCGAACAACCACTTTGATTTTCTTTTATTTACAAAACCACCACAATATTTATATAATGTTACATTATAGTAATATAACATATATTATGACATTTATATTCTTATACCATTTATAACCTATAGTTATAATATGTCATAAACTACCAAACAACACCATAAGCTGTCGGTTTTAATTAATCTCACCCATACATTCAAAAATTACATAATAACCCCAAATGTTATATAATTGTTACGCTTATAACATATCTCTTATTTTATAACATTTAAACCTTAATACAATTATAACCTATGGTTATAAATTTCCCAAATAACTGAATAGACCCTAGGGTCTGTTCTAAATTAATTTCCAACCCCTTAATTTTCTATATTCGCCAAGGGACCCCATTTTATAGTATATAGTTTCTAATGTCATCAAAACTATATATTATACACATATCTTATTAAAACCTCTTATGTTATTCTAAAAATCACCAAACTATACCAAAAGGTTAAAAATATCATTCCTAAGCATATACTTTCGGTTATTTACATTTCCACCCCAAATACTTATCCAAATGTAACAATGATATAAATACTATATATTATACATATATAGTTCATTTTAACTCCAAACTTAACCAAATAAATTCCCAAAAATTCCTAACAGCCCATAGGTGTTTAAAATACCATTTTACACCCCCAACTTTCGGTAATTATAAATATACCCCTTATGTTATGTAATTTTTACAATTTAATACATAACTTAATATAAGTTGGTATTTAACTCAATAATTCACCAAATTTGGTCAAAGTCTCCTACATAGTCAACTTTGACTTCTAAATTCAATTTGAAGCCCAATCTCTCGGTAATTACAAGATTAACCCCAAAGTTTCTTATATTTACAATTTTGACACAAAACTTTATAAAATGTTATAATTTTTATTTAAATTCATTTTAAACCCCATATTTCACCCAAAATAGCCCATGGCTTTATAATTTTCCAGTAATTACCGTTTGACCCCAAACTTAATGCTAAATGCATAAATTAAATTAAATAAGCTTTTAAACTTAAATTAAAATGGCCTAATAACATGGCCTTACAACTTTGCATTATAACATAAAATTACATTTAAATAGCTTAGGAAATACTATAAACTCTCGGCCTACCACCAATTTCTCCAATATTACCAATTCTTCCACATAATGTCTTAATTTGACCATTATGTTAATTAAATCACTTAAATGACTAGCTTATGTTAACTTAGTCATTTCTGGTCACACTTAGGTTATAAATCAACCTACCATAACAAGTCAAAGGAAGAATCTAAAGCCTTAAGGCTTAAAATGAGTTCAAAGGTTCAAATTTACCTTAGTCATTTCTGGTCACACTTATGTAAACTTATCTTATTTCAGGTCTTTAAACACCATAACAAGTCAAAGGAAGAATCTAGAGCCTTAAGGCTTAAAATGAGTTCTAAGGTTCAAATTTACCTTAAAGCTTAAGGAATCTGATTTTTCCTCCTCCAATAATTTGGCCTCACTAAAATAAGATGTTGGAAGTGAGTCCATAGGTGGAATCAAGTGTAGAACATGAACGAGCACTTAAAACCCTAAATTTGGGAAGATTTACCTTAGTAGAATCCAAGATGGCCCTTTTGAGTGTGGAAGATGAGCCCAATTTGTGTATGAAATAAGTGAAGAAAATTTGTTAGAAGAAATCCCCAAATTTGGACAGAATTAAATCAAATGAACCCTTGGAGCATAAAACACATTTTTACCTTCTCTTGGTGGAGTTGAGCTTTTACTCCATTTCCAAGCTTGATGACCAAATTTCCTTGGTAAGATATCCTGGAATTTGAGTTTTTGAATAGAATAAAGGTGTGTCTAAGCTTCTCTTGGATTGTAGAAGAAGGAGGAGTTTTGAGTGGAAAGGATGAGGGGATATTAAGTTACCATGCCCATCGTTGTTGAGTTCTTCAAGAACACTTAAGAAAAAATAAACAACAAGGGAGGGTGAAGGGAGCTCGGCCAAGAACAAGAGAGAGGAAGGAGGATGTGAAACCTAGCTTACTTTCACATTAAATGTGTAAGGTGAGTCATGAAGTGAGCTAGGATATTTTTCCCTCCTTAAAGCTAGTTTGGATGACTCATTCGTGACTATTCAATATTCATGCCCCTTGCCGCCCAGCCAAGAGATTTTGGTGGGTTTGATGAGTCATCTTTGTCTTATAATATTAAAGACTTCAATGTTATACAAATGGACTTATTCATGTGTTAGGTTGTAACATGTGTTGTTACTTTCTTCTAAGGTGTATTCCTAGTGTATTCTTCGTGTTTTTTGAATATTCGGTATACTTTACTATTCATTGTAATAATATAATGTGTGTTACATATTTATCTCCCATGATTTGATCGTAAATCATGTATTAATGTAGTATGTGTTTACATTAACTTTGGGAGTTGTTTTTCTCCTTATAATTACTCTCTCTTTTGTATATTATTTCATGTGGGGTTTAATGCCCAAATTGGACTATACATATTTATTTATATATGTATGTTTGGAGGTTATATAATTCTTTAGTGAATAAAAGTTCATTAGTCTTTATTATTCAATGACTAACCTTTGTTTAACCTCTCATGTTTAATTAATTTTTTATTAATCAAGGTAATTAATATTTGGGGTATTTCAGTTGCGTTAGATTGGACTTAGGAAGAGAAATTGTGATAGAGGTAAAGAATCGAGACAAGATTATGCTCAAGTATTGATTGCCTGTCCATTTTTACGGGGGTGGACCCCTATTTCTAGTTTTTTCTTTACAATCCCCTTACATTGCCAACTTGTCAGCTTGTTTATTTGCAAGGTTGTGATTCTGCTATTATAAACTATAAAGTGTTAAAGGCGCGACATGTCACATGCGACTGGTTGCTATTTACGCATCATTTCATTTAAACGACCGAGCGTACACCCCAGTCGCTATATATGTTATTTCTTGCTATACGCCCAGTCGTAGATGCCTGGTCGCTTATCTTTGTTATTAAAAAAAGTAACGATTCCTTGGCCTTCTCTTGGCCCCCTGGTTGGTCTCGTTTTTCCCCTCTTTAATACCCTAAATCCAAACATACCCAACAAAATTTAAATCATTAAAGGTTTTTTAGGGTTTATAGTGTAAAATTTAGGGTACAATGACCCTAAGGCCTAAACCACAAATCATAAAACTATGCCAAATCAGTAGGACATTGTAAAGTATATAACAAATAATAAAAAGATTACCCTAAACTACACACCTTAAAGAACCACCCAAGACCAGTTAAACAGTCAAAGATTTATTTTAGGATATGTAGTGTAACATTTAAGGTATAACGACCCTAAACCATAAATTATAAAAATCAGTCAAATTAGTAAGAATATTATAAAATATATAACAAATAAAAAGAAAGATTACCCTAAACCACTAACCTTAAAAAACAACCGAAGGAAAGTTAAACCGTCGAAGATTTATTTTAGGGTTTGTAGTGTAGGGTTTCTAAATCAGAAACCTAAAAATTATGCTGAATTCGTGAAGACATTGTAAAGTATAGATTGAATTAATAAAAAAAAGTACCATAAACCCTAGATCATATACCCTAAAAGTATTAGTTCAAAACTAAAAAGACTATATTTCAAGGCAGTAGACATCAATCATCTGTAGGTAGTCGCTGAACTGCTTGGCTTACTATAACCATCGGGCAGTTATAGCATGCACGTAACTGCACGACTACGTAAAAAGTATGACTCTGATTAGCTTTCCACTAGGAAAAGACAAACGAAGAAAAATGATGAGATAGCTCTATTAGGGCATCCACAGTGGAGTGGATTCCACCCAAGAGTGTCAGTAAGAAATGAAAAAATGATCTGCAGTGGTGTGGAATCCACCCACCTTCTCTTTCCTCGTTGCTTATTTAAGGAACGTACGGAGAGTAATTACGATTGGTTGTATCCCTGCATTCACTGACAAAAATAAATATTTACAATTTTCTTTTGCTTTTACTATAGAGAGAGGAGAGAAAAAGAAGGGAGGGGTGAGAAAGTTAAGAAACTCCTTATTGTAGCATGAATAAATAGGTGAAGTTGCTTATACAATTAAAATAATATTTTCTGATGACATGACACATAGGAATATGTTAAGAAACCCATAACCATTGTGGATGCCCTTAGGGCATCCATGCACAATGGTTTTGAGTTTCTTAGTACATTCTTAGGTGCCATGTCATCTAAAAATTATATTTTATGACTTAAGACACTCTATTCACTACAATAACAAAATTTCTTAATCTCTCTCTCTTAATGAACAGCCAATAAACTATCGCTAGAGAGAGAAAATGGATGGAATCCACACCATTATAGAATATTTTTAATTTCTTCATCTATAACCAACCTCTATTATGGATGATGTTAGACTATTTGGACGTAGATGAATGAAATTTGACAAGGACCCAAGATCTTTTATGCTGCAGGTAGATCAGCTACATCAAGGTCTTCGGAATGCGGATCACATGTCAGAAGTAGACTGATTGGCGTAGATGAGTAATTTCCAAAGAATTTATTCACAACAAAGCAGTGTTTGATATTAATTTGAAATAATTTAACACTTTAGTACGTAATAATGATCAAATATATATATATTATATGTCTCAACTCTCAAGTAGACTAATCGTGATAGATGGCTAAAATTTTCTTATTGGAATAGCTTTCAGTGGTTGAGCCTTTTGCAACGTGATGCCAAATTTCTCATCCATATCCATATTTTGTGGTGTATTCCCGTCTTCAAGCCTCCAATCGAACGTGTGGATCAATGATGCTAACATAATGGGAAGCATCCTAATTACAAGAGGCAGTCCAGGACAAATCCGTCGCCCTGCACCAAATGGGATGAGCTCAAAATCTTGACCCTTAATATCGATATTTGACCCTAAGAACCGTTCAGGTTTAAATGAGTCGACATTGTCCCACAAACTGGAATCTCTCCCAATGGCCCACACGTTCACCAAAACTTGTGAATCCTTGGGCACCAAGAAGCCGCCAGAGAGTCTAACATTTGTCACCACTTTTCTCGGTACCAATAGAGGAATTGCCGGGTGTAGTCTGAATGTCTCCTTTATCACCGCTTGTAAATACGATAACTTTGAAATATCGCCCTCTTCCACTACTGGATTTTCTTTCCCAATGACTTTTTGAAGCTCATCTTTGACTTTTTCCATCTTATCTGGGTTACGCAACAACTCCGTCATTGCCCATTCGACTGTGCTTGAAGTTGTGTCTGTTCCGGCAACAAAAAGATCCTGCAAGCAAGGTTAACGATCGAATTTAATTACTTCTGCACGGATCGATCATACAAATTAATCTATATATTCTTCTTTCATTCTAAATCTAGCTAGCTTGTCGTACGTATTAAATAGTGAAGCATATATAATTAAGATTAATCAGTAATCAAGAAATGACCAGTAGCATATATCGGAGGTAATCACGGTTGAAACCCTCCCCGCCTTCATCAATCAGCTTCAGCAAAGCGTCCAGAGTATCATCACCTTCACTGTTACTTTCTCTAGATTCTTCCAACCTTTTATCAATCAATCCATCAAAAAGTTCCAACACCTTCCCAAAATGAATCTCCATTCTTCTCCTTATCCCCTGTGGATCCAACCACTTAAGAACTGGGAAATAATCAGACATATTAGGATTCCCAGCTTCAAACATAATCTGAGACACCAATTCCTTCAACCCAGTCCTACTAGCACCACCCAGTTGCTGCTGATCAGCTAGATCTACTGAGAAGAACGTGTTAGACATGAGATTCAGTGTAGTATTGAATGCAGCCTGACCAATATCAACAGCCACACCCGCCCGACAACAATCATCCACTTGCGATACGAGTTCACTAACCTTCTCCTTCCGAAGATGTGACCTGACATCTAACATCTTGGACGAGAAAACTTGAGAGTTGGCGATCTTCTTGAGGTTTCTCCACGTGGCGTGAGGTGGGAGCCAGACCATCGAGAAGTCGCAATGTCTACGAGCTCGGATGACATCTGGGACAGTCCTGAAGGAAAAAGAAACATCCTCTTTCTGCATAATCTCCTTTGCTGAAGTGGAAGATGATACCACAACTGTCTTCAAGCTACCTAGCTGTAGGTACATGACGGGCCCATAGGTTTGTGCCAAACGGGCTAAGGACACATGCGGCTTGTCCCCGAGGCTGAGGAGGTTGCCGATGACCGGGAGTGGAGTGGGGCCAGGAGGCAGCTTTCTTTGGGTGCGAGACAGTAGAGAGAAGAGTTGGCGAACCGCTATCCATGAGAGGAAAGTACAGGATGTACAGGATATAATCCATCTTGTCTTGTCTGCTACAATGATCTCCTACTTCAGTTCTATGGATTATCGGATAGAGACGATCGATGCATTATTGGATTATATAGAATGGAAGGGACATTGCACGCGGACAGAAATATTGTGATGTCAATTTCCAGATCAACCAAATTGCTGATAATAGCATCCTTGCTTAAAATATGTATACGTACCATTGCATGTTGATTCCAAAAAAAGAAAAATATATCCTTATCTGCGACCTCAAGAGTCGGTTTGCGTCGGTTAGTATTTTTCTTGTATAAAACTGTTTACTTGTTTAGTTGTAGTCAGATACGGATTATACTCCCTCCATTCATTAATATCTGTCTAATGAATATCTGTCGTTTTAGGATGTGATTCTTGTTCAAAAATATCTGTCATTCTAGTTTTTTGACATACTTCTTTCCACTTTTACCCCTACTATTCAATATAAAAGTAATTATTATCTAAATGGAAAAGTAAAAAGTAGGGGCACATGTGTCCGACGCTTTTGGACACTAAACATCAAAAATCGGACGCTAAATGTGTTTAGCGTCCGATTTTTGATGTTTAGCATCCGACATTCATCGGACGCTAAAAGCCTGGACGCTAATTTTTTTTTTGCGTCCGCGGACACTAATTTGCGTCCACTTAGCGTCCATTTCTGTTTCGGACGCTATTTAGCGTCTACTTTTTAGCATCCGAATCGGACGCTAAATAGCGTCTGCTAAATGGTCGCAAACTGCTTAATCGGACGCTAACTGGCTGGAGAAAAATTGATTACAGATTAGCGTCCAATTTTTTTCGGACGCTAAACTGTGTCTACCTATCGGACGCTAATTCAACTCTTCGGACGCTAAATTGCTTCTCCTCATCGGACGCTAGCTTATATATTCGGACGCTAATTTGCACCCATTATCAAATACTAATTTAGTGTCCACTTATCAGAATAAAGAGAGAATATTAAAGAGAGAATATTAAAGAGAGAATATTGAAGACATAATTGATCTAATATTTATTATATTGCAACTCATAATAGCTCAAATATATGCTCATATATAAAGAGAGAATATTAAAGTGAATCATCTTTACAAATAAAGTAGAGAGCATTAGTTTCTAAACTAAATCAAAATCAGTTACAAACTAGAACTAAAATGACCTTGTTTATAGCCAACAAAGTACGTCACTAGCTAGATCAACAAGTCCAAGATTTGTAGTCTAAATCAAACTATAAGACACTACTTGCTAAGTTTTCATCAGTCTTGTTTCTTCAATGATTGCTCCCTGAAAGAATAAAGAGAAGCAAGATAGTATTAGTTCACAACACAACATTCCAAAGGAACAAGAGCAAGAGTAAGGAATTGAAAAAGCAAGACAAGACATTCTCTATACAACATCAACATCTCTACTCTACAGCACTCGTTCACACAACAGATACAGGCATGATTATTCTCAGAAAACGCTTATACAAAGAGTTAAAAGCACATATTGACTAAGCTTACACCCTTATCATCTCCAATGATGAGAACCTACACTGATGATGAGAACCTACACTGACGATGAGAACCTACACTGATGATGAGAACCTACACTGATTGAAGCACAAATTGAAGCAAGAAGACATCCAGCAAAATGATGAGAACCTACACCGATTCATCAATTTTGTAGTAATGGGTCCTTACCCAATGATAACTTCTTAACCTACAGCACACATGAGAATCTACACAATTCCACACGCTCAAACATAACAGGAACAAAGGAGGAACTGTTGTGTAGGAAAATATAATTTTTTTTATCATTAGTGCTGCAAAGACAGCAGAAAAAATGTTGTGTCCAGCACAGATCGATGCACCATCCTACTAGCAAACAGCAAAAGAGCAGAGCTACTCCCACTTTGGAACTAGGCACCAGGCAGATCAGCTTATACAATGAAAACAGCCACGCAGAATACAATAAATAAAACAGCATACACATGAATATATTTTACTGTTTTAAGAAACTCAAAATACAACATTCAAAAACAACACCTGCACTGGACACGCACCTAAAACAGCAAAATTGATAGCAACAGATACTACTCAACACTTGTTTGTACAGTTTTGGGAAGCATATAAACACTTCAATCCTACCAAATAGCTAGATAAATAGCTGTTCAATCATATAAAGTTGTTTTACGGATTCCAGGACAGCAGAAAATATAGATGATGTTAATTGATAAGCTTTGTTGTTTTTGGGTTTTATATATATGTTGTTGGCACGGATGGGCACTAGCACAAAAGCAGAGAGACAAGATAGGTGTAAAAGATGCGGATCCTTGAATTTATAACTCCAGTATATAAATATAGAAAGACAATACATTGAGCATAAATGAATATCTGAACAAGCACATGAATAATATAAGCACAAACAGTAAATGAAGAAGCCACCATCAGTATCTATATTCAGTAAGCACATGGATAATATATATTACTATTAAACTCAATTTTACTAACCGCAGCCTAACATCTGATATATTCTTCTCCACAATTTTAATTTACGGTCTATCCCCCCACATCCGCAACAGGTAACAACACACAACTCATCCTCATAACAATCACAAATTCAACTCCACCAGCACTCCTACAAGTGTTCTACATGATGATTGCAGCGCAGCCAGAATAAGGTAGTAAGATGAGAATAGTGTAACAAATCAAGTGTTCTAGTATTCGTACCTCATAATCTATTTTGAGCAGCAAAAGCCGCTGCATTTCCACTGGATGGATCATCTGGACTATCATGTGGCTGGATAACAGGTGATGTTGGATTGCATCTAGTTAGGAGTTGATCCAGTAATGGCTTCAATGTCTCCACATAACTTGACAGATTTTCATGTTTTTGCTTCAACTCTTCAGTCTCTTTTTTCTGATTTTCAAGGGCTTGTTGAAGTCTGATTACTTCAGAGGGAGTGTACGCTGCTTTGGAATTAGACGAGCGAGAACTTGAAGGCTTCTGAAAATACAACTCTGCACTGCTCCCTAATCCATATACTTCGTTTTTCTCATATCCTCCCACGACATCAAAGAAAATCTCATCCAAAGACTTTTGTGAGCCATCTATTTCACATTGTTCACGTTGCCTATTAAAGTTAGCCTACAAAGCAAACAAACAAACATTATACCAATGAAAAAGAAGAAGTCACATTTCATCCTCAAGAATAGCAATTTAAATATGGTTAGTCAGATGTGTTATACAACATGATGATCTACATTTATCTTACAATCACTTGATAAAATACACATTATCTGGTGGACGGCAAGTTTGGAGGCTCATGTATTCAGAGAGCTTGTTTAAGACTTCAAATCAGTTAAATCCAAATAGGCAAATCAAGTTTTATGTTTAGATGGCACAAAATTTAGATCATAAAAACCGCTAGACATCACATCTGAAATGGGTGAATAGAATCATGACTTGCTGGGTCAAACTACAAGGAAGACATGATTACACAGCTTGTTGGATTACAAAAATATGTTTGTATATGATCAAAAAGCACAGAATGAAGATCCAGGGCAGAAATCTTCAAAGCAGTATAGACTTGCCAAGAAAGAGAGAAGTTGGGAAGACACTGCATTAATAGGTTAGTTACAATGCAACAAATTGTCACATTAGCCCCATGAATATAGTAGTGTTTTATATTCAGCCTTGTTTCTTCTTGGTTGGTGATATTTTAGCTGTATATATGTTCTGTTTGGCCATGCTTGTGTTCATCTTGATTAATAATTTAGTGGAGGAATGCTCATTATGAAAACACAATAGAGACAATGCAAATCCCAAAATAATCACTAATAACACTTGATAAAGAGAAAATTTCCAAGGCCACTGAAGCTTCCAAACAGTATGTGGCAAAAAGAGCCAAACAAGATAACAAGAAGGAGAAACATTTACTAGTAGTATTATTGTTGCAGAAGCAGAGGAACTGACTGGAATACCTCTAGTGTCGTGATCTGCTTTGGTAGTAGAGATCTATCGTATCTTACTTCTTCTGCCTGTAAATTTAAGAGAGCAAAATACATTTAAATATTTTATGAACAAAAAGGAAATTATATACTACATAGAGGCACACGACATCAAACTGAGAAAAAGAACAGGCCATTTAAAATACCATTTTAAAAGCTGGGAGGGAGAGAGGAAAAAAATAGCGAGATGAAGGTAAGAAAGCAGATGCACATGAAAACAAAGTAATTTTAAAGGAGAGCTACAAATATATACTACTATATATGAGTAATTTTAAAGGAGTAGCTGAGGCATATAAAGGCAGCTAAGAGATTGACATTAATTTGACAGTTTATACAACAAGTATGTAGTAGATACAAAAGATACATTTTACAGTATGTAGCAGATTGACATTAATATGTGATTGCTTCACGCAACCAAAACAAATGGAAGGAAAGCCAAGTGCAAAACAGATGACTGTCATACCTAGAACAAACTGGAAAAGCCAAAACAGATGAACTCATATTTTCTATTTGTGTTAGCATCCCTTCTCTTCTCTTATCAATACCAACAAAAGAAGATAATTCACAACATAATAGCCTCATTATCTTCTCCTCCTCTCTGTGCAGCTCTCTCTTTTTCTCTCTACAGTAGCATATATAGTAATAGCATCCCTTCTTTTCTCTTATCAATACCAACAAAAGAAGATAATGGAAGAGGAATGGTATATGAGGAAAACGGCGGACATAATGATATCCACATACCCTACTACCAATTAACGTTTGTCAAAGCATACCCTGCCATTGATGCGTTTCGTTGACGGGTTGATAACCAGATACAGAGTCAGCAACTTATAGTAGCAGGGGACAATTAATGGAAGAGCAAAATGGAACTGTAGGAGGAAACAGGTGAATTAATGCCAATAGTGAAAACAATGACAGATTTGACTCTGGACTAACTATACGCCATCTTGAAGAAGAAATATTGTCGTTAATTTTACCATACAGACCTACTCTAGACTAACTAACATCCGTTCATGGCGCATAGTATATACAAAAGGCAGCTGTATTATTACATAGAAAAAGCAAACTCAGATTTCATTAGCATCTATCTCTCTCTTTTTCTTCTCCTCCTCTCTGTGCACCACTTTCACTGAGATTTTCGGTAGGAAGAATATGAATCAGGTGCACGGATTCATGTTCAAGTTCATGAAGAACATGGTACTTACTCTCTTCGGCGCTGAAAGTTTAAAGAATATGATAATGGAAGTGGAAAAGGCCGTGCTAGCAGAATATGATAATAGAAGTGGAAAAGGCCATACCAATTAATGTAGTGGTTGTCTTAGTCGCTTGCTCATACAGCTCTGCAACAACAACACATCACAAGCTGAGATGAAGAGGAGTATATTGTATCGACCACTCCGAACAAATAGTACAAGTTGCAGTAATACCGCACACGATTTGGTAATTAGTTAGGGTTTAGCTAAATAGCAAGCATTGCACACGATTTGGTAAGTTAGGGTTCAGACAGAAAACCATCTTCGCTAGGTTGCAGAGACGAAGGACTGGATTTTAGAGAGCAAACCATGGAAGAGTTACATGATTCCCGAGATTCAGGCGTGTAGTCTTTTTTGAAGGAACACGAGATTTGTTTTTGGAATAAGGAAGGAACACGAGCGAGGAGAAGGTGTTATGTTCTGATAGCGTTTAAAAAAAAAGATCTCAGATACCTATATGCTTTAAACTTCATGTTTTTAGATTACTAATAAAAAAATAGCATCCGAGCGATATTGGACGCTAAATTCAGACGCCAAGTTGCGTCCATTTGTTATCGGATGGTAAAATCAGACGGTAACTTGCGTCCATTTGTTATCGGACGCTAAAATCGGACACAAATTGAAAATCATCATCCACCGGCCATCGGACGCTAAATCCGGATGCTAATTTGCGTCCGCCAAGTGATCGGACGCTAAATTCGGACACTAATCGAAAATTAGCGTCCGCCAAGTGATCGGACGCTAAAATCAGACACTAATTACTGTTTTTCTTGTAGTGTACGTCTGCTACAATGATCTCCTACTTCAGTTCTATGGATTATCGGATAGAGACGATCGATGCATTATTGGATTATATAGAATGGAAGGGACATTGCACGCGGACAGAAATATTGTGATGTCAATTTCCAGATCAACCAAATTGCTGATAATAGCATCCTTGCTTAAAATATGTATACGTACCATTGCATGTTGATTCCAAAAAAAGAAAAAATATATCCTTATCTGCGACCTCAAGAGTCGGTTTGCGTCGGTTAGTATTTTTCTTGTATAAAACTGTTTACTTGTTTAGTTGTAGTCAGATACGGATTATACTCCCTCCGTTCATTAATATCTGTCGTTTTAGGATGTGATTCTTGTTCAAAAATATCTGTCATTCTAGTTTTTGACACACTTCTTTCCACTTTTACCCCTACTATTCAATATAAAAGTAATTATTATCTAAATGGAAAAGTAAAAAGTAGGGGTACATGTGTCATTGTCCTACTTTTCTTAATAAGTGTACAAGTTTCTAAAATGACAGTTATTGTTGAACAGAGGGAGTATCATATAAGTTGGATCGTGAGTCCATGACAGGAATTCAGACAGCTATGATTGTCGTTCAACAATAACTGTCATTTTAGAAATTTGCACACTTATTAAGAAAAGTAAGACAATGATGCATGTGTCCCTACTTTTTACTTTTTCATTTAGATAATAATTACTTTTATATTGAATAGTAGGGGTAAAAGTGGGAAGAAGTGTGTCAAAAAGCTAGAATGACAGATATTTTTGAACAAAAACCACATCCTAAAACGACAGATATTAATTAACGGAGGAAGTACCGTTCAACCACGAGAGATAATATAAGGTCCACCTATTAGTTGTAAAAAATTATAATATCTACCCATAAAATATTAAATATTTATAACATCCACAAATGAGCTGACAATATAAAATCTAGTTAGATATTCACCTTTATGAGTGGTATTTCTTAAGGTTTCTTTCAATATTTATCGTTGTCTAACTTCTTTTTCAAAATAATCATTAATTTATATATTCAATTTCATCTTATTTTTATAATTTACTAAAACATCTGGATAGATATTGTAATTATTTTAGGTAGATATTTAAAATTTCATCTTTTTTATAAATCAATTATATGTTTTATATATTTTTGAAAGGGTACAAAATAATGTAGTGGTGAACAGTACAATTTACCAGTAACCAGAGGGCTAATATCTTGCTGTGCCCAACCTTTCTATTTTTTTGTTTTTTCTTTACTTGTGAAAATGGGATAGTTTAAGAAAAGGGTAATTAAATTTCAAAAGCCTACACCCTTTCTATTCCTTCACACTTTCCCTCCCTTTCTAATTTTTTGCAACAGTCAACAGTAACACGTGGGCAGAGCACTACCACAAAAGCACCACTAAAATAAGGTATTTAACCTAATTTTTTTTATTCAAGGCCTATTTCATTTTTATAATGCCAATGACACTAGTTGTGGTGTAACGTGATTGCTCATCAACCTATATTTGTTTTTTTTTATGTGTATGATTTGACTTCTAAGTTTAATGTTAGTTGTCACTATAAATTTTTTTATAATGCTAATAATAAATGATAAATTGTTTTATTCAAAGCACCACCACGGATCAAGTCTAGTTTATTTCTTCTTCTTCTTTTGTTAATTGTAAATTTAATTAGTAGATGATTTTTTTGTGATTTATGTATTGAATAGATTTGTAATGTTACATTTAATTATTAATTGTAAATTTAGGGTACTCATAAAATAAATTATGTGTTTTTTTTATATATGTATCAAACTTATTTTCGGACTAATAATGAACACATCATCAATAAAGCTTGGGACACTTCAATCTTTGTTTAAAAATAAATGGAAATATTTACAAGCTTCTCTGCTACTAAATTTTCAATTAGAGAGGAAACAAATGAAATTCAAGAAATACATAATGAGCCTCTTCTTGAAAGGCGAGCAAGTGAAGATAAAATGGAGTTGAATGAGCCTTTTCTACGTCACTGCAAGGTGACGAAATCGTGTATGATGTTAATTTACTTCCATATGATCAAGACTAAGAAAAACAATCATGACATACCATGTGAACTAGTAAAATGTTGTAAGACGAGCATACATACTTAGAGGTCCATGCCAACCAAGGTTAATCAACTTCCCAACAACAAAGTGCAATACTAAATTGCGCAAGTTCAATGTTGTGTGGTATGATAAGTATTTTTGGATTGAGTATTTTGTTAAAAAGGGTGCTGCATTTTGCTTGGTTTGTTTTCTATTCAAGAATGATGTTTCAACTAGTTTTGTACTAGAGAGGATTTGTTTGGTAAAGAAGGATTCAAAAATTGGAAAAAAGTTGAGAAATTGATGAAGCATGTGGGTGGCATTCGAAGTCCCCACAATCTAGCTTTTGAGAAGTATGAATGTTGCGCCCCTGCTTTTTTTTTCTCGTTTACAAATGAAGCGTTATGTCATTTTATGTCTTATATTAGTGAGTTTATATAAATTATGGTTGATTTTATTAGCTTTTAAGGTAGAAGGGATAAAAGGGTTTTTTTTGCTTTGTTATTATTAAGTGAGGAAGGGAGTTTCCTAATCACGTCATTTCTTTTCTTCCTCCTTCCTCTTCATCTTCTCCCTTTGCTTTTCTTCTCTTTCCTCTTCTAATGTTTGTTTGTTCGTGTGTTTTTCTTATGGAGTTCCGGTATGTCAGTCCGTTGGATTTCTGGTTTGAGATTGTGGGGTTAGTTTCATTTTGTTCTTCATTTTGTTTCCTCTTTTATTGATTTGTTTCCTACCTGTGGTCAATTCAGTCAATCGCTCATTGAGTTCCGAGTGGGGATTCAGAGGGTGTGAAGTATGTTGAGTTCTATGGTTCTTCGATTCAAGATAAATGGTAGATGGATTCGGTATGAGTGTGTTCACCCGTGAAGGATAAGATGAATTCTTTATGGATGTGTTCACCCAAAGGGGTTCTAGGATTTGTTTCGTTTATGAATGTGTTCGTTACGTTCTCTGATTTTAATTGAATCTAAATTTTTGAATTGTGATTCCGCTCTGTTAAAACCCTATGGTGTTGTGTTTTATTGCCTATTTTGATATGAGTAATACTTGTGTATCAATGGTGATTTTGTGGCTTAAAATTTCATCTGTTTCTGCTTAGATTTTGTTGTGTCTGAACATGCGTCCAAACTTGTAAGTTCAGACAGCATGTGCGGACGCCTTTGTTTTTGATGGTTTCTACTGTGTCCGAACTTCCGTCCAGACATGCAAGTTCGAATGCTAAGTAAGGACAACTATGGGTTTGCAGTTCGACTTGTGTCCAAACATGTAAGCCCGGACACAAGTTCAGACACCTGATAAGGTTTTTCTTCAGACTTTGTCCTAACTTGTAAATTCGGACACATGTCCGGACGTGTATATTTTGAGTTTCGGCATGCGTCCAAACATGCATGTTCGAACACATGTCCGGACACCCCTCTATTTTTAACCAAAATATTCGTTTGACTTCTATTTTGCATTCTGTTTGCGGGTTATGATCCCCTAAGTGTGTATAAGCTATTTTAGTATGCGTTTACATGCTTTTCTGACCTAAAAGTACTCGCTTTGTTTATGAACTCTGAACTACTTTGAAAGAGTGATTTTGGTTTCCGTTTCCGTTCAGCTTTCATGCTTTAATTGTCTTGCATAAGACCTCTATTTTGCAATGACTTCGGTTTCATTCCGTAAAGTTAAACTATGCTATGGTGTTTATATTTCATAACACATTCTGTTCAGAAAGAGTAAAGCTTCCATTATGAAACCTAGTTACTTTCCCTTCTAAGCCGTGGATGGATGGGTCGGGCTATCTCGTAGCATGCTACGTAGACGTTATTATGTTTCTATTCTGGAACCATAGGGTCTATTGGTCTTCGGACCATTTCTGAGTTATCAAGGATCTTTCGATCCATGGGCCTGAAGTGGACAGAACCTCACTTCTCTCTCTCTCTCTCTCTCTCTCTCTCTCAGCACTCTCAAGACAATAAGCAAGGAAGTAATGATCCAAATATATTGATGTGAACATGAGTCTTATTACTTAGCTATGGTCCCTATTTATAGGCCTATCGTGAAGCTTAACTGCCTCTGCCGATCATGGGCGCAACACTTTTCTAGAATGTTCTATAATACATGAGTCTATTTTACACACATTTTTTTTACATTTGTTTACACTCCTAAAACTGACATTTTATTCCCTTTATCTCTAACCGTCCGGTCTTTTCGATCACCACCGGTCTATTCATCTAGAGCTATCGGTAAGGATCCTTATTTATTATCACCGGTAGGAGCACCTATTTACCGCGTCTGACTACATTTATACATTTTCTACCAGTAGGGCGCTTTCTTACTGCTCTCGGTAACGGTCTAGTTTTCCTGCCTGGTAGTGCCCAACTTCATCAGTCCTACAAGATCTTTCCTTGACTACAAGGGAAGATCTTCTTTGCATGTAAGTTTTTGTTTCCTGTTTTTTTATTATCCTGCCCCATCCTTCATAGTCCCACAAGATCTTTCCTTTTAAAAAAATTAAAGGGAGAGGTCTTTATATTCCTCTGTTTGAATTTTCCGTGTCCGATGGAGGTCTTTCAGTAGCTCACTTTTACTAGAACTCCTCGTCTTATGAAGCTATAACTAGTCTGATATAGCAGCGGCCGCAGGTCATCATTGCTTTTGACAGGCTCGTCTCTTCGCGACCTATTTAAAGCAATCCCACTCTCCTCCTTTCTTCCACCTACTTTCTTCGACTTTCAAATTTTTGCTCGATGTTTCCTGTTTCCTTGCTCCTGTCTTCCTCTCTTGCTTCGATTGTAAACTTTCACGAGCCAGCTACTTCTTCCATGGAACCTGTAATCCAGTAGTGTTTGTCGACGGCGAAGGCTGTGTTCAAAATGACGTTGCTAATCCCATTGCGGGCGGTGGCCAAGAGTCTCGACAGAGCACCGGCTCAAGTCTCACCATGGACGCGTGAAGAAGGTTATGTCGAGCGTCCAAGTCCCATTAGGGACGAAGATCCATGTACCGACGCCGACAGCGCACCCTTTGATCACTTTGGGCTAGGGTGTGTGGTGTATGATAAGTACGGAATTTATCTATGTTTCTATGCTTAATGTGATTAATATTTTATTAGTTTATATGATAAATTCCTTACTTATATGCTTAATTATGTTAAATGTTTATATTATTCCTCACATGTGGTTTTATGCTAAAAACAGGTTAAAAACACTAAAAAAAGGTCTAAAAACATATGTAAAAAGCTTCACGATCAAACTAGGACCAAATCAAAACAAAAATAGACATTCTACTTTATAAACCATCTGGTTTATAAATCCAGACCACACTACAATGGAAGCTACTGCCATGCTATGTGCATGGTCCGGGTTTACACTTTATATATTCCCGGACCAAAAACAAAATCTCTCACCACTGTGGATCAGCACATTAACGGCCTGTACTTCTTTCTTTTTATGCGTTTGGGCCATGATGGATGGATCGATATTTTCGAAAAGAGGGCTGCACACCAGATTGGAGCATGCGTATACTTACCATGGACACACATTCTCATGATGTTGGGCTGGAGCAGTTTCATTACCGAGAGGCGCAGGCATGAATAATTGGCCGACAAGACAAAAACTTCAGAGGCGCACACATTACGAGATGGGCTGCAGATACTGATGTGGACCGATTCTTCCATCACGTGGGCTAGCTGCATGGACATTCAACTGCTAATCACAAGGGAAGAATGACACTCATCATTAACTTATTCTGAGGGCTGCTTGCACACGTGATGGACGGGACCGATTTGAAATAAAAAGAAATTGCAGCATATATATTACGATATATACACCTTTTTGAATACGGTGGCATGCATGGGCCATGCTCACATACATTGGTTGCGAATGACATGCATGCAAGCTGGGCCGACAAACAAAATAGAGGCGCAGACATTTTTGACGGACATATCCTGGAGATTTATATCAATACGAGACCGACATAGGGGAGACATTATTACGGGGGACTACAATTCTTCGAGTTTGGCAACAAAACCTGGCCGCATACAATTCAAAAACACAGTTCGTAACCCTAAACCTAGCCGCATAGCAGTAGACAGAAAAGGAGACAGCAGACAATATATCGGTGCAGAAGACGGATTGGATTTGTCATCGTGGAACAATGAGATGATGTATTCTAATTTCTTTATTATTGTTAAATACAAGTTCTATATAGATTGTAGTTTTATTCCTATTTATTTATTGATTTCTCATGTGATTAATTATTGTTTGAGTTTATTTGGTATGAAATGCTTACAAGTGAGAACTGCGGCATTCATTAGACCATAGGAATATTACCAATGAAACTACAGATGACAATTCCTAGGGATTAGCTGACTAGAAACCAGATGAACCGCTAATGCTACTAGTTAATTTGTAAATTTGTAACGAGAGTTAGGATTTGGGAATTGCTAGTAAGAATCTATCTTGCGGGACAATGATTTTAGATTAATTTAGATCTGAGGTTGCAATCTAGAATTTAGAAAACACTCAGGAAGGGAATTGATAAACTAGGGAGAAGTAGTAAACTAGGAATCACTTTTTAGATTTATTAGAAATTCACTTTTAAGTGTTTTTATTTTAATTAGTTGTTTAGTTTCTACATTCAAACCCCTCAATTTATTATTGTTATTTTTCATTCAGTTTATTAGATAGTTAGATGAGAGATTAGACTAGATCCTGCCTCCTTGGTTCGATAACCTAGGGAATACTACCTAGGAAAACTTGCTACGACAGACCGGTACACTTGCTGCATATACGTTTCATACCGTATAGTGTACCGCATGTGTTGCAGCCGCGAGTTGTGCATCCCACCCCATCCTTTTATTCTAGAGCTTCTATCTCATCGCCGGTGTACCCTTGCTCACCTAAACCCAAACGTGCTGGGATGTCTCCATGTGTTTCTGGTGGTCTGCGCTAAGAATGATATTATACCGGACGCTCGAGAGTTTGTGAACTTCTTTACTACCCTGGTGAACTCCTCTACTGCCGAAGAGGATATATCTATCTTGGTGGCGGCTGGTTGCTCATTTTTCAAACGTGTAAAGTTGGAGAAGGGGCAACTGTTTGCTCCCATAGGGTACCTGGTGATAGAGCTGTCAAAATTTGACCCAACCCGAAAACCCGTCCGTTTTATCCGAACCCGAAACCCGAAACCCGATTGAAACCCGAAAATATTTAAATATAATAAACCCGATTGGGTAAAACCCGAAATGACCCGAACCCGAAGTGACCCGAAAAATTTATAACCCGAAACCGACCCGAACCCGAAATGACCCGAAATAATAGTAATTAAAAATTATCCAAACTCGAATAACATGAAATAATTGTGACCATAAATTGTCCCAAACCTGAATGACCTAAATAAATATGACAAAAAACTTGATTCAAACTTAGTACATCAGAATAAAATTCAGAATAAGCATTATATTGAAAGTTCTGTAATCTATATGTTGTATATTCTTATAGAAAATTAGGTATATATTTATATTATAATTTTTTCAAAAAATATTAACTATGACCCGAAATAACCGAAACCCGATTCTATCTGACACTATTACAACCCGAACCCGAAATGACCCAAACCCGAATGACCCGAACCCGAAATGACCCGAAAGTTTAATGACCCGAGCGGATATTGACCCGAAAAGATATGACCCAAAACCCGAACGGATAACCTGTTTGATAGGCCTACCTGGTGAAGGGGCAACTGTTTGCTCCCATGCCTCCACCGGACGTTGCATCTGACATAAGCGACGTACTTAAATGCTTGAGCTCGTTACGATTGTTCTCGATCACCAACTTTCTGACCGAAGAGAGGCTGGCCGCCACCCGGAACAGTATTGACCCTACATTCCTTTACTTGTAACTTCCTTTGTCGCTTTTGCCATTTTTTGTATTTTACTAACTTGTACTCCCTGTAGACTTTCCACATGTGGGCTCAAAACTGTGCCTTCCCTATCAATGGGAGCTCTTGAACTTCTGGAATGTCGATGATAAAAAAGTCATGCCTTCGACCTCTAGTGCCTCCCCGGTCCAAAGCAAAGTCCAAAGTCCCACTGGTACCAAAAGAAAGGCTTCCGAGGGACAAAGGAAATTAGAAAGAAAAAAGTTCAAGCTTGTGAAAAGAGGGGAGACTATTATCGGTACCGTCGCTAATCCTACCAGTCCCCCTGTTACCTCCTCCCTTATCGGAACAGGTACTTCATTGAAGACTACTCCTGTCTGTTGCACAGGCGGGGATAAAATACACGTGAACTCAACCCTCATTACATCTTTATTTCCCGACCTGCATAGCTATTTTTTTGTAGATGAAGGGGTTAATCAAAACACAGATTCCATTTTTCTAATGGTATTCCTTTTTGTGCTCTTGGTTTCTTTGCTATTTGTTTTTTTATTTACTGGTCCAGAGTTTCTTACATTACTCATCTTCAAGAAAATTGTAGGGGAAAACTATATACAAAAATGAATAAAAGAATAAAAAAAACTTACAACTCTACTACAGGTAGCAAACTTCCCGGTCAAAATATAGTGTGAGTAGATTACGACCAAGAGTATTGAACCCAAAGGACTTAATAGAAAATTAGTCCTAATCCTCAGTAATTACCTATTCTAAACAAGGGGGAAAATGTAAGTAACAACTTAAACTTAAAATAACTAACTAAATGGTATTTACAATGATTTGTCCTAGATTCGGGATTATATCAACCAAGTAACAATATGATCTCACAATATAATTACAAGACTCGAATTTAACCAAACAAAGTGAACGTGCCGGATGGCCTGCTGGACATAAGATGCACGACACATTCAAGGACCTTGAATGTGCTAGACACCAGACACCCGGTAGTGTACCCGGCTTGTTCAAGGTGTCAATTGTATTTCCAGTTTCGGGTCCGACAAAAGGAAACTCACTACCCATTGTTGAATCGAACATATTTCATGCCATGAAACGAACAGGATAGTTGGGGAAAATGGGGTAAATTCGACAATCTTAAGTGTTGCCCCCACTAATGCGCAGAAGACAACGGTAAAGATGAATTAAGACTCCTTCTTTCCAATCCTACTCTTGACTGATAGAATCTCAAGTAGAACCTAGAATGAGAAGAATAAGCGATCAACATATTCAACTGTACTGACCAAAATCTTAATGTACGCTTGTATTTTTATTGAGATAATCATATTGCTTACAAGGAAAGAATCATCCCTAACCAAGAACTAACAAGGTTTTCTTCACCATCCACACAAATGAAAGAAAAAGAAAAACAAAGGGAAGAAGGAAATTGGTTATAGCGTTAACCCGACAAAGATCTTCTTCTTCTCTTCGCGTGGATGGATCTGTAGACTTCCTTGGACACCAACAGTGGAATGATGTGGAATTTGGCGTGAGAATGGAGTGTATGGGTGTGTTGGAATGTGTCTCTTCCTTGGTGCTGGGTGCTATGTCGGGTAAATGTCATCCAGCATCGTATTAAACACGTGCTAACTATTAACGGTCGAAACCACCAAATCTACGCGAAAAGGTACTTGTGCTGGACAGGGGATGTCCAGCACCATACCCGGCATTGGATGGATTGGTAACGGTCGTTAACTGCTATCGTCTAGTCAACCGAGGTGACTTTTCTTGTGCAGGATAGGACATACCCAACACTATGCCCGACAATACTTCTTTTCTGCTTCTTACTCGTGCCGTGTAGAAGCCACCCGACTTCTTACCCGGTAACACCCATCTTCGGGTTAGTAATTCGTTCCTTGTATGAAAAACATATAAAAACATAAGTTTGAACAAATAATATACTTTAATTCATAATATAACATAAATACTTACTATTTAATCTTATTTCTGTCAATAATCTTATAATTATAACTACTATAATATGATAAGTCTAAGGCTTATCAAGGCTCTACACTTACCTTTTGCTAGTCCTCGAGCAAAACTAAATTAGAAAAGAATACTGCTTATGCACAAAAAAGATAATCTTAAGAATGACAATTAGATAAACATTTCCAACTATATGACTCTAATTCATAAGGATCACTTAATCATCCTTTTTTATTATCAAAAACCTACTAATGGGTATAAAATACAACATTCAATTTCAAAAACCGATCAAACACTCTTGGGCTATTTTGTATAAGGGATTCTGCAGTCTCTCATTTTTCTGGTTTCCAACATTCAACCCTATTTTTCAAAGGTTTCTGAACATAGCCAAGACCCTCATATATAACTTTCATGATTCAGCCCTGTTTTTCAAGGGTTTCTGAACCTGACCATTTTTTCATTAAGAACGAGGAATTTAGGAGAAAAATAAAAGGAAAAGAAAACTCCCGGTTGTTTCTTTTATTCTGAGGCAATTTTTGCAACCTCATAATGCTTCATTTTTTTCTTTTGAAAGAAGATTCTCTTTTTTTGAAGCTTTTTCTTTTTTTTTTCTACACAATCCCTATTTAAGATATTCACCCAAGAGAATTCTCACCATTTCGAAACTGAAAAGAAAAATATTACCCAAAAGTAAATCAGAGATAAAAAATACGAGAAAGATCATATACTCATTTTAATAAAGAGAATCAAGAAGTTAAAATAGAAATCTAAAAGTCATTAAAAAGATTACCTATTGAGAGAACAAGCATTTATCCTTTCGTAATCATACTTTGTCAAAGACATGCAAAAGCTTAGTAAACATTGATAAGATCTCGACTTATAACATATTATTTATGGACTAACTAGTTTTTATATATATATATATATATATATATATCTATATATATATATATATATATAGTTTTAAAACAAAAAAAATTTTTTTAAGGGGGGACCCCTGCCCTACACTTGGCAGGAACACTTTCCTCAGTGTTCAAAAGAAAGGAAAATAAAAATTTAAAGAATGTTTAAGAAAATTAAAGAATGATAAAAGAAAAGAATTAACAGAAAAAAAAAAATCCCCTTATGGAAGAATGAGAGCACAAATGCCCTACACTGTGATGAGCCAAGGGATCTGAGTTGCTCAAAGCATAAGTCAACTAAAAGTAAAGGATACTAAAACCAAAAACTCACAAAGGTAAAAGCTTCCATAATATAAGAGAGAGAGAGAGTTAGATAATGATCCGTTAATCATACAATAACAAAAAAAAATAAATGGAAAATAAAATGAACTAAGATAAAATAAAACAAAAAGAAATGAAAAATAAAATAAGAGAAAGAAAGAGAGTGAAAAACTAGACAACTACTGCTGGTGTGGAGGAGGGTGGCGGTGAAGAATCCGAGGAAGAGTCAGGAGAAACGTCTGGAGACTCGTAGAGGCTGGAAGAGCTAGGGCTAGGGAGCCCCTTCTTCTTGCCTCCCGGCGCTCTTTCCTCTTCTTCTTTTCCCGACGAAGAAGAGTCTTAACCAAAGAAGCCATAGAAGACGCCACTGTCTTCTTCATCTCCTTTCTGGCCTTCTTTCTGTCGGCTGCCATAGTCTTGTTCATCTCATCTACAGCCAACAAGATACAGTCCTCACGCCGCCTATCTTGCTCATCCAGGCGCTGAGTAACGTGCTCCTCAAAGGCCTCATGTCTCTGCCCAACCTCCTGTTGGCGCTGCTCAATTGCGTCAACTCGCCCCATCATCTTAGAGAGGTACCCATCATAGCTCTGCCTAAATGTCTCAAAATCACCCCAAGCGCCTGTTGGGCTGCCTAGAAGGCCTCCATAGAGTGGCGCTGCTACTGGTGCTCCTAACGTAAGTGATCGAGCTCTACAGCCACTCTAGGGTCTGCATCTGAAGTAGAGGCCTGGGGAGGATCTGTGAAAATCAGATGTGTTGGAGGTAGTGTGAGTTGAGTACCCTCTCCCTGATAGCTGGGGTAGTCCTGTGCAGTAGGGGTCCTAGACCTCTGATCGGGTGGAACATATATACAGGAACTCCCTAGTGGGTGACTCTCTGAACCACCAGCGTCGCAAGAGAGCACGGTCTATAGGGGCAGACTCTGGATGGAAGCGCAGACCTCTAGGAATCTGAGCCCCCTCTAGTGTCTGCATGATGTGCTGGTGGATGAGCATAGGAAAGATAGGGCATTGTCCCTCTCGGTGCATGATGGCACGAACCAACTGCGCGAACATCAATCTCTGGACCGGGAACCGGGACTCAACTGCTCTCTGAGCTGGTCCGAGAAGATACTGAAGCAGTGCGCAGTCCATATCATTCAGCTCGTCATGCTTGCACGGCCGAATGTTATGGCGGATAACCTCTATGGCTACGAGCAACTGGAGGTCGGTGATGTAAGTAAGGGAAAGCATGTGTCGCTCTCGAGTGTGAGCTCTGTCCATATAACGGACACGTGATCCGAACCAAGAGTGGATAGCGCTCTGAGACTCTGCTAGGGTCTGTCGGCTGAATGATCGTTGTCGTTCGTCATAACCAATACCCAGAATCTGTGTGATGCTCTCTAGAGTGATGATAACACATCGTGTGGAGATGAAAGAACGGATCTGCACTCTTGCAGTCTGGGCGGCCCACGATACTCGGCATTGGCGTAAAAATCATGCACTAGTCCTGGGTAAAAATGTCTGCGGCCAATGTCTAATATCCCCAGTCAGCCATGTCGCAAAAAGAGCTCAGAAATCTGGGAGACCTGGCAGACCTCAGGATGTACTCATCTCTCCCGAGCCCACTTACCTTTCATCTTGGACTGATGAAAGTAATGAGCAGCGGAAAGATTAACAAAACCTTCCCCATCAAAATTTGGCTCATCAGGAATGCGGGGGGGGGGGGGGGGTAGAGGGAGAGGCGTACCAAAATTGTTCTACAATGGAGCTGAAGAAGTGGATCCAGGTCCATTCCGAGTCTCTGGGGATGTCCCCTTTTCCTCTTGCCAGCTTTTGTCTTCTTGGGAGGCTGCACGGCACTGCTGGAGGCAGGCTCCTTGCCTGCCCGTCTGGCAGAACGACGAGGTGGCTCGGGTGCAGGAGGAACAACCTCATCCTCCTTTGTAGTGGCCCCTCCTAGGGCTTCATCCAGCTCGTCAAATAAGTCATCCTCTTCAGAGTAAAGGTGCTGAGAAGTAGTGGATTTCCGGCGAGGCATCTGTAGGAAAAAAGAAACAGAATACCACACAACAAATTATCAAATATTAGTTCAGCAGAAATACCAATTGGATTTTTTTTGAATAACTTGGAGTTGTGCCATGATTCCTGCCATTTAGATGCCTAATCTAAGAATACACAAATAAACAATACTGTAGGCATTAAATCAAAAGAATAGAGCCACAATATACAAAGGAGGATCAATCAGACAAGCGTGCCGGGCAGGATGCCGGACAGGATCTACCCGGCACATTCAAACTGTATTGTGCCGGACAGGGGACATCCGACACATTCATCCAGCACATGCATAGGCAAACCTAGTTTTTTTAGAAATCACACAGAACCACGTAAAACCAGTCGCAAATCAGCACTAACAAGTCCTAATATTCCCAGAACAGTTTACTAGCTATTAAGCGTGTAAAGATCGACATATTGCAGTAGAAAAAATGAAAAAAAAAACAAATTCAAACGGGACAGAGGAATTTAAAGGAACCTGTTTCAGTTTAAAGCACAGATGAAAACGACAGGGGCAGAATGCAGATGCGTAGGTGGTGCTGGTGGTGCAAACCGGTGGATTCAACTGCTGTTGGAGAGCTTGGGTGGTGCTGCGGCATTGGTCTGCGGCTCTGGAGTTGCGGCGTGTTTTTTTTTGGTAGAGTAAAAGTGAGACTGCAGAAAACTTTTACCGGGTATATTTTTTTTTTTGAAATTTCATGATGAGCCGGGTTAGATGCCGGGTCACTTTCATCCGACACTTTGGACTTTTATATTGCCGGGTAAAATTTACCCGGCTTTCCGCACGACAAGCCTCCCCAGGATATTTCTTTAAAATTTCACAATGTGCCGGGATTGGTGCCGGGCATGTTTGATCCGCATATGAAGTTTTAGTAAGCCGGAAGTACCCCACCCAGCTTCTTGAATGACATACTAACATTTCTTGCCTCAGCCTGTAGCAGTTTTGAAATACCCCAAACCTTGGTATGTTGTATAAATGTTAAACTATGGTATTTAAAGGCTAAAAAGTGCCTTAGAAACATAAATGAACCATTTAAACCATGGTAAAACACAATAAAACCTAAGACACGGTTTGAGCAAAAACATGCTCTAAGCTTGGAGTGAACTTGGCTAGGACCCAAAGAGCCTACCAAGATTTGATAATATAAAATTATGATTTTATAAGGCTAATTAAGTCCTTAGGAAACCGTGGTAGACAATGAAACCAAACAAAACACAAATAAATACCTTAAGGTCAATATGGGCTAAAATGTGCTCTAAGCTTGGGATAAATGTGTATAAGACCTAATGGTCATACCTATGCCTTATTTATGTTAATGAACATATTAAATCAATTACTAAAGAAAACCAAGCTTGAAAACAAGTTAAAACACAAAAAGTGCTTTAAGGAGTCTTAAAGCACGTTTTGAAAAATTGTCTTGTAAATGAGTTTTGAATGGCTAAATGTCCATCATTACTCTTTAATTAACTTGTGTACTATATAGTATCACATTTGGAAGTCTATATCAATGGGAAATCAAAAATTTCACTTCTATGTGCCTTGTTTTTGTGAATAGTGATTTTTTATAAGCTAGTTTGTAACATATCATGTTATAAGTAATTAAGTTGGTCAACAAAGACTATTATACCCTTCTAATAATAAGGGGGCCGGTTTTTGTAGTAATGAGTCACCAAACATGTTAACTTGTTAAGTAAATAAAGGTGACTCATAGGTTACTATTTGCTTTAAGTTATAATTACTTCAAAAGCAAAACCAATTTCATTTCTCTCATTCCTTTCTTCATTCACACGGCTCCACTCTCTTCACCCTCTCTTCTTGCTGTTCTCTCACGTTAAAACAGCACCACCACCATGGAAGTCCATTTTGATCCCTTGTAAAATCTTGCTCACTTAACCAAATCAAAAACAAACACCACCAATCTCTTCCTCTCATCAAGCTCTTCATTTCTATCTTCTCAAACTTCAAGAGCCCCATTTTGGTGCCATGGAGTTCCACCATTGAAGGAGCTTGAGCTTGTCTTTCCACATATTATTGATCTCCTTTGCTTCTAGTAGGAATCTCAAAGAAAAATCAAGTTCCTCTCTCCTTTTAGTACATGGCCGAAAATTCACCTCACCATGGTGTCTTACCTTGCTTGTTTTAGCTTCATTTGAATCTTCCAAGGGCTTGGTGGAGTCCTCTCTTGGTATATATTCAAGCTCTCTTTCCATTCCAAGGTAAAACAATCATTTTAATACCTTAAGATAATATATGTAAACCTAGGGTTTACAATGAGATGAAGCATAAAGCTTATATATCATTTCAATGTTGGTATATTGTTTAGTAGTTGACAAGGAAAGAAATGCCTTACCGGTTTTAAGAGGAAACAAGAAAGAAGTTTGAGTGGAAAAGAGGTAAATGCTATCTCAATGTGGTTTAATGCCTTAGGAGAAATGAGCTTATAATGCTTGCTAAAACTACCTAAAGAGCAAATGGTGAATGACTTAGTAAAGTGTTCTCAAGGAGACTAGTAAAAGAACATATGTCTTGGTGTATGTAATCGCAGGTCAAAGGCTTATATATGTGGAAATTCAGTGTTTAAGGTTTATGCAATTTAAGGGCCTAAGAGCCATGTTGTTTAAGGCCTAAGTGCCAAGCAATTTAAATTGTGCACTATATTGTGATGTAGTGTAATCTGGTGAAGTCTTGTGAGTGGTGGTGTTTCTGATGGTTTTAGGTGTTTTGAATGAAATAAGTAAAAACCTAAGTGCTTGGATGTGAGTATATACAAGAGAAGCTATGGCAAAATTTGGAAAAAAATTGTGTAAGAAGTTCTAAGTGTTTTAAGAAAGTTTTGGTGAACTAGGAAGTTGTTTAAGGTTTAGGTAATATTGATATCCAAGGAATAAGTGATTTTAGGTAAGATTGAAAAAGGAGTTTAGTTAGTAAGAAAAGAAGTTTGAGAGATGATGTTAAGGTGTAGAGGAAACACCTTGGTATAGTGGTCATTATAGGTGGAATACCACCTAGAAATCTTAAGGAGAAACATTGTAATGTTAGGAATTTTGTGAAGATATAAGTAAAGGCTTAAGGAATTAGAAAATGAGTTTTATGAGTGTTTGAGGATGTCTTAAGGTGTGTTTGAAGTGCCCAAATGAGGTTAGGGGGTACTAGGTTATATGGGTGAAGTTTGGAGTTGAATGTAAAAAGGAAAACAAGGGTCTGGGCCAGACCGAACTTGCGACCGAACTTGCAAGGTCGGTCGAGCCCAGTTTACCCTGCGAGAATTAGCCTCTGGAATGGACCGACCTTGGGGACCGGACTTACAAGGTCGGTCGGGCTTGTATTTTCTGTACGGATTAAGTTACTGGAATCGACCGAACATGCGACCGAACTTGCAAGGTCGGTCGGAGTAGAAAATTTTGACGGTAAAGTGTTCTGGAATGGACCGACCTTGTGCAAGGTCGGTCGGTAAGGTCGGTCGGACCAAAAATGCTGTTTATGGTTATAAAGATGATATTTGGACATTAGAATTACCTAGGAACATTAGGTAAGTTTATACAATTAATGGAGGTGGAGAAATAATGCAACAAGGTTTGAAAAATACAATTTTACCAAGTCTGTAGCTTTGGTCCGGGACCTAGGTCATGGTTCAAGTCCCGGACCAGGGGTGTAAAATAGGCCGAGAGTCACATAAGGATGTGGTCCGGGACTTAGGCCTTGTATAAGGTCCCGGACCACCCCAATTTAAAAGGGCGAGACTTGAGTTAGCATATGGTCCGGGACTTAAGAAGAGGACCAAGTCCCGGACCACTATAAAAACATGGTTTTAGGTTATTAAAAGATGTCTAATGATGGGGATTGATGGAAAATGATGTTATAAGGTTGTGTAGGACATGTTAGGTGAGTTATAGTCACAATTTGGTGGGTGAAAAGTTGAAGTAAAATGAAAGAGTGAAACATGTTAAAAATGTAAAGATATTTAATTAGTAAACGGGGTTAACTATGGTCATTCGACGTTACACAAACACATTACCCCAATGTTAATGAAGGTAACTTTAATGTGCCAGTTGTTCGAGAATTGTTCAAGGAACGTAGGTGGACATGGTAAAATGGACTCCGGTGACAGGTATGGTTTTCTTGCAACCTGTGTCCTACCGGATTACACCGGCTTGTATGCCAATATGTTTTTCTGAGTGTTTGCCACCTTGTAAGATTAAAACATGTAATGAGTTTATAGTAATTCATTTATGTGGCGAATTTGGCCTCCGATACCATTTAACCTCAAATATGTGTTAAACCTAGCTAACCAAAACTAGGAACACATGAGTGATCGGTATTCGGAGTTGACGGCCCAAACCTTGGGAACGTGCTAACCACGGCTATGTGTGAGTTAGTTGGATATTGTTGTTGTATGCAAGTGTGTGAACCTCCCTTGTGTGCTTAACTCGGTTATGATACCGTATGGTGTGTGGATGTGGTAGGCTCCATAATGGATCTCTAACTACTTATTTATAAGTGTATATGTACTAATGGGGGGTGAGGAGTCCGGTTGTTCCGGCCACGCGTGTGATGGACGGGAGTCGATGTCATATCCGGTTCGGCTCTCTTGGTGTATGTATAGGTTGTATTCCAATTTGGTTTCTACCTTCCCTTAGCTTATCCAAAGCTAATTACTGACTCACGTCGGGCCACAGGGGCATACGAATGTTATTTCGGTGTGCTTGGGATTACTATATCCGACACCTTGGGTTTAAGTTAACCGTTCGATATAACTGGACGGTAACGAGGTTGGTAACGAGCTTAGCATGAGATTGTCAATAATCTCTAGGCTCACTATATATACTAACTATGGTGGAAGGTTCCCTGTGTGAACAAATCTTATGGTGTTATGAGTTGTTATTGTGCTAGGCAATTTCCCTTGCTATGCTATGATATGTTTATGTTAGATGTTTAAAATGAACTCGATGTTAACACGCGTACGTCGAAACGAGAAAAGTGTTGTTGTGTTTGCTGTGTGAGGAATGTGATATGCTGTAGGATATGGAGTGTGTGGATCATGGAAATGAATCCCAGTTTGTGACAAGAGGCGTTTAAGGATAACCCGATTAATGGGTACGTGTCGTTCATTAAGGAAGTAGCTCCGTTTTAGAGGAGCCACTCTAGGGTTTAAGGAATCATTGGATGATTTGTTAAGTGTGGATGTGTTGGTTATAGGTTGAGCCCATTGAGGCGAAATGTTATGTGTTGTATGTTTATGGCTTGTATGCATGATTTAAATATAATCAACTGCATGCTAAGACGACAATTAGTTGTGCGTGGCCCGGTAGCATGTGGGCTGCGGGATTACCATACCAGCAAAGGTGCTGAGCCCCTTGGGGGCCACCCTTTCTCTCCTTTTCTATTTCAGGTACAAGGAGCTGGAAGCCGTTCGAGAGTAGGACGGGGTAGATGTTTATACATGGGTAGCCATTTAAATGGCGTAAGCATTGTAGGCGTAGTAAGACCGAAATTGTTATCGGCATTAGTTGTAAATACTTGGTACGGTTGGAATGTATAAAGTATATGGGTTGTTGTTAAGGGAAGCAAATGTAACGTGTAGTTGCTAGGGAGTCTAGTCCATCAGACCGATACAAAGTACATGTATTAGCCTTGTTAGCCACGTGGGTGGTTAACGGCGTGTAACACCATTGAAATAAGTAATGTGATGAGTTGAGTTTCCGCTGCAATGTGTTGTTAAATGTATGGTTGTAGTTGGGGTGTTACAAGTTTAATTATATATACAAAAAAATACAAACAATATATATATATATATATATATATATATATATTATAATATATATACAAGTCCTGGCTCGGAATTCCTCTGAACATGCCGGTTACTATTTTATACACCAAATATATAATGAATTTAGAAAAATAAATCAACGAATAAAGAATGGGCATCTTGAATAAAAAGAATGAATCAAGACAAATCAACGATTAGATTATGTACAAATAATTAAAAAAATGAATAAAAGAATGAATTATACAAATCTAACATTTTTACTTAAAAATTTAAATAAAAGGAAAATAATTTAAAGGCGCCGGGCGTTCTGCCGGAGACCTTCTACCCGCATTGGACTTCCTCCGAATGTGCCGGATTTGTTGGACCCGACATTACGCACGACACATTCAACGAAATGAAGACAATGAACAATTGATTCATAGAATAAAGAATAAGGCGATTACCATTTTAGGACTTGGACTAATTCCAAGTTCCCCGACAACGGTGCCATTTTGCTAACAAAAATTATAGGGGAAAACTATATACAAAAATGAATAAAAGAATAAAAGAAATCCTACAACTCTACTACGGGTAGCAAAAATCCCGGTCGGAATATAGTGTGAGTAGACGAACAAGAGTATCGAACCCAAGAGACTTAATAGAAAATTAGTCCTAATCCTCAGTAATTACCTATTCTAAACAAGGGGGAAAATGTAAGTAACAACTTAAACTTAAAATAACTACCTAAACTCCTAACTAAATGGTATTTACAATGATTTGTCATAGATTCGGGATTATATCAACCAAGTAACAATATGATCTCACAATATAATTACAAGACTTGAATTTAACCAAACAAAGTGAACGTGCTGGATGGCCTGTCAGACATTGAAATACCCCAAACCTAAGTATGCTAAGTGAACATCAAATTAGGATGTATTAAGGCTAAAATATGCCTTAGAAAGATTGGTAGACAATTTAAACCAAGGAAAACATAAGAAAGTGCCTTAAAGGCAATCAGGGCAAAAACGTGCTCTAAGCTTGGAGAGACTTGGGTGAGTACCCAAATATCATGATAAGACCTTAGTAATATCCTAATGGTCATTTTAAATCAATTAGCAAAGAAAACCAAGCTTGAAAACAAGTTAAAACACAAAATGTGCTTTAAGAATTATTAAAGCACATTTTTGAGAAATTGTCTTAGAATTGAGTTTTGAGTGGCTAAATGTCCATCATTACTCTTTAATCAACATGTGTACTAATTAGTATCACATTAGGAGGTCTAAATCAATGGGAAATCAAAAATTTCCCGATTATGTGCCTTGATTAGTGAATAGTAACTATTTAGTGACTAGTTTAAGTTTTAATCAATATAAGTCAAAATTGGTCAACAAAGACCATGTTAGCCTTATATTAAGGGTGGCCGGTTTTTATGTGGGGAGTCACCACATGAGTCATCAAATGAGAAAGGAAAAGAAGAGATAAGAAAGAAGTTACTATTTGCTTTATAAAGCAAAATACCTTATATTAGCTACCTTTTCTTCTCTTTCCTCCATTTCTCTCTTTCACCCACGTTTCTTCTTCTTCTTTGCTCCAAACCGAGAGAGCTTCTTCCATGGGTGCTCCACCTTCAAATGCTCACCAAGTATTCATCTTTGCTCCAAATCAAAAACTAAGTGTAGATTCTTAGTTAGGTCAAGACCTACCTTTCTATCTTTTCAAATCTTTCAAAGCTCCATTTTGGTGCCATGAGAAAACTCCATTGATGGAGGAAAATCAAGTTTGAAGAGCTCATTAGCTTCTCCATTCTCTTAAGGTAAAGAAAATGTAAGAAAAACCAGTTTCCATCATTTCTTACATGGCCGAAAATCACTACTCATGGGGCCTTGTTTTTATGCCTTGTTCTAGCTTGATTTATTCACCAAGGACTAGTGGATGTCCTATTTCATTCAATGCCAAAGTCTACATTGAGACTTCAAAGGTAATCATCCACTTTTATGCCTTAGAACACATTTCTAACCTAGGTTTTTATTCCTTGAGGTTAGTGCATTGTTTAGTACTCATATGAGTCCTTGAATATTGATTAGAACATTGGCAAGGGAATTTAAGTGGTGGCCGAGATCTATGCAAGAAGAAGGCCTAAGGAGGAGACTAAGATAAGCTTGAGAAAACAAGGTAAAATGCTTACCTAATGGTGGTTTAAGATTAAGGAATGAGTTTTAGATAAATACCAATGTGGCTTAGAGCTTACATTGTGTATTGGGTTATATAACCTAAGAAAAAGAACTTAAACAAGCTTATGAACTTGTGACTAAGGAGCTAATGAGAATGAGTTAGTAATAAGTTTAAGGTGGATTTTAAGAGCATTATAACTACTATGAGATTGATGAGTGTATTTGCAGGTTGAAAGCTTATATATGTGGGAAATTCAGTGTTTAAGTTTAAGTCATTTAAGGGCCTAAGAGCCATGTCATTTAAGAGCCTTAGTGCTATGCAATTTAAGATTATTGCAATATATTGAGTTGTTATGAATGAGTTGATTTGGGTGAGAAAGATGAGAAGAACTTGATGTGTGTGAGATGGTTGAATGAAAATAATGCATTTGGGCATGATAAGATAGAGGAGCTATGGCGAAATTTGAGTAGAAAACAAAGTGTTTAAGTGGTAGTGGTGAGCTAATATGCCCTAGGGTTTACTAGGGAGCATGAAAAGGAAATTGGGTGGGAATGAGTTAACTAAGGAGTTCTTGAGGTTTAGGATGACCTAGAGATGTCTAGGAGGAATTAGTTGAGGATGGTGAGTGTTTTGAGCACACCAAAATCATGAGATGAGGAATATAAGACTTGAGCATAAGTTTAAGGAGAAGGTATGATGTTAAGGTGATTAAGATATGTTCTAAGGGAATAATGACTAAGGAAGTACTAGGAAGTTTTAGAGATTGTCTTGATGAAGAGGGGTAAGATAAAGTGTTGGAATGAGTGGTAATGACTTAGGCATTACCTTGGGGGATTTAGGAATCAAGAGAATGTAATTGAGTATTTAGAACTTAGGCAAATGTTGGTAAACAACTAGGAAGGAAAAATGTGTGTGATGGAAGTTAACTTGTGAAGGAACTTTAGTAAATGCAAAAAGAGTTTTAGATAGTGAGAGATGCTTGGGAGATGATGTTATAGTGGTGAGGAAAACATTGGCATAGTGGTTACATTAAGTATGAACCACCACCTAGAAACCTAGAGGAAAGCATTACAAGAGTAGCATTATTACAAGGAAAATGCATAATGACTAAGGTGGATTTTGGTGGATGATTTAAGGTATTTAAAGGAGGTTATAAGGTGGGTTTAAGGTGCCAAGATGGTGTTGGACCTATTAGGACACTTGTGGAAGAGTTTGGAATTGGAAGAGCAATTTAAGAGGAAATCTGTAGTGGACCGACCCAGGGTCCGACCCAGTTCTGGGTCGGTCGGACCTTGCTAACCCAGCAGAAATGTTTCGGCAATAGACCGACCCATAAGGATGGGTCGGTCGGTGGGTCGGTCGGGGCAAGATTTAATGAAGGAAAATGTTTCGGCAGAGGACCGACCCAGAGGGTTTTGGGTCGGTCGGTTAGCTTGGGTCGGTCGGATGAGTTTCAAGAGACGGAAGAGTTTCTGTAATGGACCGACCCAGGGGTTGGGTCGGTCGGTGGGTCGGTCGACCCTTAACACTTAAAAAAAAAAAGAAATTTTGAATTCTAAGAATGGTAATGGGTAATGAGGAATACCTTTGGTAGGGTGGTAATGATTGGACCCTAAGAACTTAAGGATTAAGTTAAGTTAAGTATAAACTTAAAAGTGTAAGTTAAGTTGTAAGATTAAGTGTAAGACTTAAGAGTGTTAGGTTGGGATCATTAAGAGTTAAGTAAGGTAAGTAAATTAAGTAAGTTGAATTAAGTTAAGTGATTAACAACCTAAAACTGAATGAATGTTTTAGGACTTGGAATTTGGACTCCGGAAGAGAGTAAGCAACCAAACGGCCAACGGTGAACGGTACAGTTGTTTCTTCTTGTGACCTGCTTGCTAACGAGGTGTCCCTCGGCTTGTGTGCTATTTGTTTTTGTGTGCTCACTAAACAAGATAAAGCATGCAACCGGAATATATTACATATATTATATTGTTGTGTGATGTTTGAAAACTAACACAACACCGTGAGAACTTACTAACCAATGTTTAGTAAGAAATTGAGTGAGAATAAGGAACGCCCCCTAATGAGGGACGATATGAACCGAAAGAGGTTAACCAACAAACATGGTCTTGAGACTATTACTAACTGAACTTGAGTGAGGAATCCGGAATGGTACCGGCACATGTGTATTGGGGGAAGTCGGTATCCTTATCAAATACCGTCTTCCAAAGATGACTTGTCCTCGGACTCGTCGCCTAGAGTCGACAAATAGACTCGACCTCCTCGGACTTCTTGTTTTAGGAGGGAGGCATACTGAGATGGTGTAGTGGGATCTACCTAAATGCCCAACTAATTCTAATAAATATTGTTTATGTAAACCAATGGAGCTGATAACTCATTGGTTAGGGCTACGTGACCCGACAGATAAACAATGGATTAAGGTACAACCATTCTAATAAAAGAACGGTTGACTTAATGAGATAAGAACTGAGATAAGATTGAGATAAGGTTTGAGATAAGATACAACCATCTCTATTTAAAGAATGGTTTGTATTCTAAGACTGAGATAAGTTACAACCAATCCCTTCCAGGAACGGTTTGTATATTGAGATTAAGTTAAGATTAAGATAAGTTACAATCATTCCTTTTTAAAGGATGATTTGTATTATTAAGATTAAGATTAAGGTGAGGTTAAGATAAGTTGCAACCATTCCTTTTTAAAGGATGGTTTGTAATATTAAGATTAAGATAAGCTACATCCACTCCTGATTAAAGGAGGGTTGTTTCTAAGATTAAGATAAGAATCAGATTGAGGTAGATAAGGATGGACTAAGATTAAGGAGAACATTACTTAAGGAGTTAAAATCTAACTCTCTAATTAAGGGAACGCATTTAAGTCGTTCATTGTGTGTGAACTTTGATTGTTCATATCTGAGTTGTTGTTTACTGCACTTTCTATTATGTTGTGCATCTAATCAACCTCCATGCTATCGACAATTAGTCGTCGTAGCCACGTTAGCTTGGGGGCCATGAGAGGATCGTACCAGCATTCGTGCTGACCCCCTCGGGGGCTTCTTTTTACTACACAGGTGAACATCAGGAGGCGGCTGTCGCGAGTAAGAAGAGGATACAGCTGTTAAGGGTTAGTGTGGCCTACGAGTTGTGCATGTACACTCGTATGGCAATTGAGTTAGTAAGATGTATAGGTTGTGAGTGGATTGTAAGAAGGTTATGTAAATGGTTAGGTTGTTAGACTAATGTTCGGTATATTCTGTAGTCAGACCGTGGCAAGGTCCTGGATTGTAAAGAATTCCGCTGTGACATGTTATATATATACTGTTAAGTTGCGAGACCACATTTGGATTGAGTTGGGGTGTTACAAAAAGTGGTATCAGAGCGTAGTTACGCTCTGAAGACAAGGAATTACCGAACTTAGGAAGATATTGAGGTTGAGATTGAGTTACGGGTTAAGGGTTGAGAGATAGAGTGTGAGGTGCGTTAGCCAGGACTCCCGGTGTTTACCGGATACCCATAGTACCTAGGCCCGCCCTCCACATCCCTAACCCTAAATATGTGGAACAAACGCCAGAGAGAAGAAAGCCTTCTCTTACTCGGGGAAACCCGATCTGGCAGTTAGCTAACAGTAAGCAATACTGAAACAACTTGTCGTACAACAGTTATGGAGAACTGGGGATTTTAATGGAGCATACGAGAAACAGGCGCTACCTAAGGAATACTATCAGTAAGGGAACGGTAATTACCGGCAACATGGGTCGACATGCTACGCAGTCGAAATAACCCGCATACCAATGTAAGGAAAGCACTACGTGCAATGGATAAGGAAATGATAAGGACATGAGTACCGGACAGTGGTCCGAAGGAGAATAACAGTGAGATAATACAGAGCATGAGGATTAAGATTACTGGAAGGTCCAGTTAAGGAACGGGAACTCATAAATGGTTTACCGAAATAGGACTACGATGTAGTGCCTAAAGGACAATCATTACTTAGTAACCACAACAAGATGTGTGGAGACAAGGGCGAGGATTAAGACATAAGAAATATTAAGGGGTTCCCTCAGAAAGAGGAACGCCCTGAAATGACAGTACTGTCAAACAACAAGGAAACTGCCGGATGGAGTTATCCAAAATAAGAGATTATCGAAGGAGTCCCGAGGACTACCAATTACATGGAAATTAGAAGGAAGTGCCTACCGATGTACCTTGTACCAATAACCCATCCTGCATGGCGCACTTGCCATAGCAAGTGCTACCACGGTTAAGCCACAGAAAAGCCATCAAGGCGAAATAGGAGAACGCTACAGTTGTAGCATAATTAATACCGGATTGTAAATCCATAAGAACAGAAAAATAAGACCTTGGAAAGGCCCGACGGCCTGACCACGATGAGATGAGGTCACACCAGTCAGCAGGGAGCTGAACTTGGACAGAATACTAAACCGATATGAATATGAGCAACGGTACAACCTACTACAACAACAACCGACAGTGGTAAAACACCAAACCCGGATCTCAAGGAGGAACCTAAGAGATCGCTCAATAATTCGAGCAAAAGCACTACGTAAATAACAACATTCATGGATGTATAAAGATACAATAAGGTAGTCGATTGAACGACTTACAACGAAAACGGGATAAGACTCCCAGAGTGACCATTAAGGATACCAATAACAACATTCTTCAATGAAGATGTTGGAAAACCCGGAAATCAAGGATAAAAGAAATAAACATAAGCTATAACCTACTAAGAATTAAAGTCGTACAACCCTGGAAAAGGAAAGCTCAGAGGACTACCCCACAGAGCGGGCATAGTCGAGCCGAACAATGATGAATGACAGTTAACACTGTTTGTTTAACTCATTAACACCCAAGTATGATTATCATCAACGGGTGGCGTAGTCAACGGAAGTTGAACGAAGCGTTGAGATGGAAGTATAAGATGACAGGATATATCCAACTTGGACACCGTAAGGCAAACGCCTAATACGAACCTAACCTTGATTGTTAAAGACATAAGTCTAGTAAAATGACAGTATTGTCAAAGACATTAAGTAACCTCAGAACACCTGAACAACTTCCATAGCCGGAAGCAGGATGCAGCAACTTACCATGAAACCCGATATTACATTTAGTATGTAACCTAACGGTGGATGAAGTTCCAGAACCAGAATCTCATAAGGAAGACCTGCAGATGAGTAAGAGTACAAATAATGAACTGAGACATTAAGCATTAGGAGCCTACGAGCCAAGGATGTTAACCACATCAGAGCCCGAGGCGCAGTAAGTTATAAGAGAGCTTATTTAAGCCATGAGGAACTACAATGCGTAGATATGAACGGTTACCAAACCTATAATTTAGATTGGGAAAAACAATACCAAGAAAGGGTACCAATGAGAAAATTGAGATAATGCTAAGGACAGGAGCGGAGAACGAACCATGCCTTTTAGGGTGGGGATACCTCTCCTTGTTGTGAGGCCATGAGTGGGAATGAACCCCTCAAAAGGGCTTTCACTATTAGAGATAAAATACACTTTATTTAGAAAATGGAAACTATGAACCTTGAGATTACTTAGAACATACCAGATACACTTGAGTAATAAGGAAGGTGCACAGATAGACCCATATCCAACACCCAGGATGTAAGAATTAAATGGTCAGAGATAAACATTGTGACTGCACATTGTGGCACGTCAATTAATCAATGCTCAGAAGAGCTTGTGATTCAGTGGATGATCTTCAGTAACCAGTTAAACTACATGGTAGATAACATCACTAAGGATGAAAGAAAGCGAAAGAATTAGCCTACTTACGAATCTGAGATTGGAGCAGAACATCTTCATATCAAGAGTCAACTATTTTACAACACGGTACGGCAACCGCCATACACGGAATGAGAGAACTCCCAGTGTGTTTACACCAAGAAGGGATTGAGTATAAGGACATTAGAATAAGTGATAAGGGTTGCACCATTAATGGGCAACATGGTAAAGGCCAACTACCACGGTAGTAGTGGTCGTGAGTACAATAGTTAGATAAGTGGATTAAGTCATGGTGCGCGGTAAGGCGACCATTATGTATGAGCCGTCAAATATGACACTGAGGCAATTAGATTTATGAGTTAAGACCAGATATAAGTAAGAAATAAGATGGTAGACGAACTGAGCATTGATGCCAGTAGTCTGGACCTGGTTAGGTAAGATTTCGCAGGAAGCACACTACCCATTCCTTAAGGAACTGGAAGTGCATTCCTAATAGAATGAAAATGAGGACAAGATAAGAGGCTCTATGGAAAGAGACCTCATATTAAGAGAATCAATACGGAATACAGAAAGGAGCTGGAGCATACCATACCCAAGAACACAGTAAATGGACTTCCCTTGATTAACTTCAAGAAGAACAATAAATGTTATTATGGAACGATGAAGAAGAGATCGACAACAGAATACTTCATAATTAGCAATAGCTAAACGTGACGGACACTATGAGTTTACTAAAACGAGACGTGGGACGACTGCACCCCACAGGGGCTTGCAGGCCTGACACGCTCATTTATGAGTTAGTTGGGTAAGTAGTAATGTACCAGTAAGGTACCCCATGCATGTGAACGAGTGGTGTAAGGAACACGGGAAGTAGTCGACTCCGTACCACGACAACGACGCAAGATCAGACAAGAGCAGCTACTACCACAAACAGTCGAAGAGAAGAATTCAGTTGAACCAGCAACACAGAGGAACCAGAGAACAGATAATTAAGGACTATGAAGTGCGAGAAGCACGGATTGTTAAGTACAGACATGGACATGTCTTAAGATGTAAGATTAAGACTGTAAAGCGCATATGCACTAAACAGTAGTTTCAACTAAGAATCATCCTCAGACCAAAGGTCAGTTGGGGAGAACAATTTAGACATTCGAGAAAATACTAAGAGTATGAGCATAAGATCTTCAAGGAGAATGGATAGACGAGTTACAACTCATTAAGGCCGTGTATATATAAGATAACACGTGTCCATTGAGACAATTAAGCCTAAGATTATCAGAGTGGTGCAGCGGAAGCTAGCAGATCACTACTTTGAGATTAGACCAAACTAAGTTAAGAATACGGTATAAGTACCGTTAAGAATCCTCGATACAGAGACTAAGTCATTTCTGATCGAACTATGAGTAAGATAGATAACGTGGAAGCTAGAATGCTTGGTAAGAATTAGACATCTTGAACTTATGTTCAAGGATGATATAATGTTGATTACGTGGGCGTAATCCATTTTAAGGGGGGTAGAGCGAAAACCGCTTAGCGTATGTTTGTGTACTGAGTACATAAACTACGGTGTGCATAGCACAAAATAATTTGAGAATATGTTTTACATAAACATTTTAAGATAAATCATGGTTATTGCACACAGAAGATGTGAATACCATACATATTAAGTACCTATCTTGTTAACTCCGGTGTGAGTACAAGTTAAGAGAATTAAGGAAGAGGATTAAGGAGACTTAAGGAATAAGGAATATATGAGGTATAAGTCGATATGAGACTATGTGTGAGATAAGAATAAGATAACACTATGAGATATTATTTGATATGAGCATGAGGAAGGATATAGTAATGATATGTGGTATGAGACTGATATGGAATTTAGTAGGAATTTAAGTCTGGAGGTAGTTACTAAGAGATGAATTGAGAATGTTTGATGGACTTAGTCCACACTTTGGAGATGTATTGATTATGATTAGAAGAACTAAAAAGATAGAAAATTGGACATGAGTGAATTAACTGATGTTTGAAAATGACGTGGGAGGTGGAACTTGATTTTCTAGGGATCAAGGGAAACCGAACACAAATTGGAGTGGAAGGATGGTTCTACACTGATGCTGATCACATCAGGGTAGGATTATTCCTGAAACTCCCTACCAGTGGTCACAATTAAATCACACTAAGGATAGAGGCCTTAGGATAAAATGAAATTGGAGTTGCTTGTATTTTTAATTAGAGGAATTATTCCTCACATGACCTCGTAAAAAGGATTACCTTTTTACTGAGTCTCGCCCATGAAGTCGAGGACGCACGAGCCTTTGTCTTCGGACCGGTGACATGGGGAGAGCAGCGTGTTTTGTATTCTAGCCCATGGTGACGAGGACGAATGAGCCATTGTCTACGGACCGGTGACATGGGAGAATACGTTGGAAGTTATGTGAATGTTTTAATCATCAAAAGGAACAAAAGGAATTTTGAGTGCTACACATGCTTAAGCATGTTGTGTGATATTTAAGTATAAGAATATGGTGGACAATGATCCAATGAGATTAAGTATACATAAGTATGATCTATATGATCTAAGGAATGAGGTAAGACATGTATTCTAAGATAAGATGCATGGGAACTTTGGGGACAAAGTTCTTTTAAGGGGGGTAGATTGAAATACCCCAAACCTAAGTATGCTAAGTAAACATCAAATCATGATGTATTAAGGCTAAAATATGCCTTAGAAAGATTGGTAGACAATTTAAACCAAGGAAAACATAAGAAAGTGCCTTAAAGGCAATCAGGGCAAAAACGTGCTCTAAGCTTGGAGAGACTTGGGTGAGTACCCAAATATCATGATAAGACCTTAGTAATATCCTAATGGTCATTTTAAATCAATTAGCAAAGAAAACCAAGCTTGAAAACAAGTTAAAACACAAAATGTGCTTTAAGAAGTCTTAAAGCACATTTTTGAGAAATTGTCTTAGAATTGAGTTTTGAGTGGCTAAATGTCCATCATTACTCTTTAATCAACATGTGTACTAATTAGTATCACATTAGGAGGTCTAAATCAATGGGAAATCAAAAATTTCCCGATTATGTGCCTTGATTAGTGAATAGTAACTATTTAGTGACTAGTTTAAGTTTTAATCAATATAAGTCAATTAATTGGTCAACAAAGACCATGTTAGCCTTATATTAAGGGGTGGCCGGTTTTTATGTGGGGAGTCACCACATGAGTCATCAAATGAGAAAGGAAAAGAAGAGATAAGTAAAGAAGTTACTATTTGCTTTATAAAGCAAATACCTTATATTAGCCTACCTTTTCTTCTCTTCCTCATTTCTCTCTTCACCACGTTTTCTTCCTTTCTTGCTCCAAACCGAGAGAGCTTCTTCCATGGGTGCTCCACCTTCAAATGCTCACCAAGTATTCATCTTTGCTCCAAATCAAAAACTAAGTGTAGATTTTCTTAGTTAGGTCAAGACCTATCTTCTATCTTTTCAAATCTTTCAAAGCTCCATTTTGGTGCCATGAGAAAACTCCATTGATGGGGAAAATCAAGTTTGAAGAGCTCATTAGCTTCTCCATTCTCTTAAGGTAAAGAAAATGTAAGAAAAACCATGTTTCCATACTTTCTACATGGCCGAAAATTCTACTCATGGGGCTTGTTTTTATGCCTTGTTCTAGCTTGATTTATTCACCAAGGACTAGGAGGTCCTATTTCATTCAATGCCAAGTCTACATTGAGACTTCAAAGGTAATCATCACTTTATGCCTTAGAACACATTTCTAACCTAGGTTTTATTCCTTAAGGTTAGTGTATTGTTTAGTGCTCATATGAGTCTTGTTATTGATTAGAACATTGGCAAGGGAATTTGAGTGGTGGCCGAGATCATTCAAGAAGAAGGTCTAAGGAGGAGATTAAGATAAGCTTGAGAAACAAGGTAAAATGCTTACCTAATGGTGGTTTAAGATTAAGGAATGAGTTTTAGATAAATACCAATGTGGCTTAGAGCTTACATTGTGTATTGGGTTATATAACCTAAGGAAAAAGAACTTAAACAAGCTTATGAACTTGTGATTAAGGAGCTAATGAGAATGAGTTAGTAATATAAGTTTAAGGTGGATTTTAAGAGCATTATAACTACTATGAGATTGATGAGTGTATTTGCAGGTTGAAAGCTTATATGTGGGAAATTCAGTGTTTAAGTTTAAGTCATTTAAGGGCCTAAGAGCCATGTCATTTAAGAGCCTTAGTGCTATGCAATTTAAGATTATTGCAATATATTGAGTTGTATGAATGAGTTGATTTGGGTGATGAAGATGAGAAGAACTTGATGTGTGTGAGATGGTTGAATGAGGAAAAATAATGCATTTGGGCATGATAAGTACTAGAGGAGCTATGGCGAAATTTGAGTAGAAAACAAGTGTTTAAGTGGTAGTGGTGAGCTAATATGCCTAGGGTTTACTAGGGAGCATGAAAGGAAATTGGGTGGGAATGAGTTAACTAAGGAGTTCTTGAGGTTTAGGATGACCTAGAGATGTCTAGGAGGAGTTAGAGGAATGGTGAGTGTTTTGAGCACACCAAAATCATGAGATGAGGAATATAAGACTTGAGCATAAGTTTAAGGAGAAGGTATGATGTTTAAGGTGATTAAGATATGTTCTAAGGGAATATAATGACTAAGGAAGTACTAGGAAGTTTTAGAGATTGTCTTGATGAAGAGGGGTAAGATAAAGTGTTGGAATGAGTGGTAATGACTTAGGCATTACCTTGGGGGATTTAGGAATCAAGAGAATGTAATTGAGTATTTAGAACTTAGGCAAATGTTGGTGCACAACTAGGAAGGAAACAATGTGATGATGATGGAAGTTTAAACTTGTTAAGGAACTTTAAGTAAATGCAAAAAGGATTTTAGATAGTGAGAGATGCTTGGGAGATGATGTTATAGTGGTGAGGAAAACATTGGCATAGTGGTTACATTAAGTATGAACCACCACCTAGAAACCTAGAGGAAAGCATTACAAGAGTAGCATTATTACAAGGAAAATGCATAATGACTAAGGTGGATTTTGGTGGATGATTTAAGGTATTTAAAGGAGGTTATAAGGTGGGTTTAAGGTGCCAAGATGGTGTTGGACCTATTAGGACACTTGTGGAAGAGTTTGGAATTGGAAGAGCAATGTAAGAGGAAAATCTGTAGTGGACCGACCCAGGGTCCGACCCAGTTCTGGGTCGGTCGGACCTTGCTAACCCAGCAGAAATGTTTCGGCAATAGACCGACCCATAAGGATGGGTCGGTCGGTGGGTCGGTCGGGCAAGATTTAATGAAGGAAAATGTTTCGTCAGAGGACCGACCCAGAGGGTTTTGGGTCGGTCGGTTTAGCTTTGGGTCGGTCGGATGAGTTTCAAGAGACGGAAGAGTTTCTGTAATGGACCGACCCAGGGGTTGGGTCGGTCGGTGGGTCGGTCGACCCTTAACACTTAGAAAAAAAAAAAAATTTTGGATTCTAAGAATGGTAATGGGTAATGAGGAATACCTTTAGTAGGGTGGTAATGATTAGGACACTAAGAACTTAAGGGATTAAGTTAAGTTAAGTATAAACTTAAAAGTGTAAGGTTAAGTTGTAAGATTAAGTGGTAAGACTTAAGAAGTGTTAGGTTGGGATCATTAAGAGTTAAGTAAGGTAAGTAAATTAAGTAAGTTGAATTAAGTTAAGTGATTAACAACCTAAAACTGAATGAATGTTTTAGGACTTGGAATTTGGACTCCGGAAGAGAGTAAGCAACCAAACGGCCAACGGTGAACGGTACAGTTGTTTCTTCTTGTGACCTGCTTGCTAACGAGGTGTCCCTCGGCTTGTGTGCTATTTGTTTTTGTGTGCTCACTAAACAAGATAAAGCATGCAACCGGAATATATATACATATATATTATATTGTTGTGTGATGTTTGAAAACTAACACAACACACCGTGAGAACTTACTAACCAATGTTTAGTAAGAAACTGAGTGAGAATAAGGAACGCCCCCTAATGAGGGACGAAATGAACCGAAAGAGGTTAACCAACAAACATGGTCTTGAGACTATTACTAACTGAACTTGAGTGAGGAATCCGGAATGGTACCGGCACATGTGTATTGGGGGAAGTCGGTATTCTTATCAAATACCGTCTTCCAAAGATGACTTGTCCTCGGACTCGTCGCCTAGAGTCGACAAATAGACTCGACCTCCTCGGACTTCTTGTTTTAGGAGGGAGGCATACTGAGATGGTGTAGTGGGATCTACCTAAATGCCCAACTAATTCTAATAAATATTGTTTATGTAAACCAATGGAGCTGATAACTCATTGGTTAGGGCTACGTCCCGACAGATAAACAATGGATTAAGGTACAACCATTCTAATAAAAGAACGGTTGACTTAATCGAGATAAGAACTGAGATAAGATTGAGATAAGGTTTGAGATAAGATACAACCATCTCTATTTAAAGAATGGTTTGTATTCTAAGACTGAGATAAGTTACAACCAATCCCTTCCAGGAACGGTTTGTATATTGAGATTAAGTTAAGATTAAGATAAGTTACAATCATTCCTTTTTAAAGGATGATTTGTATTATTGAGATTAAGATTAAGGTGAGGTTAAGATAAGTTGCAACCACTCCTTTTTAAAGGATGGTTTGTAATATTAAGATTAAGATAAGCTACATCCACTCCTGATTAAAGGAGGGTTGTTTCTAAGATTAAGATAAGAATCAGATTGAGGTAACTTAAGGATGGACTAAGATTAAGTGAGAACATTACTTAAGGAGTTAAATATCTAACTCTCTAATTAAGGGAACGCATTTAAGTCGTTCATTGTGTGTGAACTTTGATTGTTCATATCTGAGTTGTTGTTTACTGCACTTTCTACTATGTTGTGCATCTAATCAACCTCCATGCTATCGACAATTAGTCGTCGTAGCCACGTTAGCTTGGGGGCCATGAGAGGATCGTACCAGCATTCGTGCTGACCCCCTCGGGGGCTTCTTTTTACTACACAGGTGAACATCAGGAGGCGGCTGTCGCAGGAATAAGATGAGGATACAGCTGTTAAGGGTTAGTGTGGCCTACGAGTTGTGCATGTACACTCGTATGGCAATCTGAGTTCGTAAGATGTATAGGTTGTGAGTGGATTGTAAGAAGGTTATGTAAATGGTTATGGTTGTTAGCCTAATGTTCGGTATATTCTGTAGTCAGACCGTGGCAAGGTCCTGGATTGTAAAGAATTCCGCTGCGACATGTTTATATATATACTGTTAAGTTGCGAGACCACATTTGGATTGAGTTGGGGTGTTACAGACATAAGATGCACGACACATTCAAGGACCTTGAATGTGCCGGACACCAGACACCCGGCAGTGTACCCGGCTTGTTCGAGGTGTCAATTGTATTTCCAGTTCCGGTCCGACAAAAGGAAATTCATTACCCATTGTTGAATCGAACATATTTCATGTCACGAAACGAACAGGATAGTGGGGGAAATGGGGTAAATTCAACAATCTTAAGTGTTGCTCCCACTGATGCGCAGAAGACAACAGTAAAAATGAATTAAGACTCCTTCTTTCCAACCCTACTCTTGACTGATAGAATCTCAAGTAGAACCTAAAATGAGAAGAATAAGCGAACAACATATTCAATTGTACTGACCTAAATCTTAATGTACGCTTGTATTTTTATTGAGATAATAATATTGTTTACAAGGAAAGAATCATCCCTAACCAAGAACTAGCAAGGTTTTCTACTTCACCATCCACACAAATGAAAGAAAAATAAAAACAAAGAGAAGAAGGAAATTGGTCATAGCCTTAACCCGACAAAGATCTTCTTCTTCTCTTCGCGTGGATGGATCTATAGACTTTCTTGGACACCAATAGTGGAATGATGCAGAATTTGGCATGAGAATTGAGTGTATGGGTGTGTTGGAATGTGTGGAAAAGTGTAGGCCAACGGCCTATTTATAGGCATCATTCTTCCTTGGTGCCGGGTGCTATACGGGGTAAATGTTATCCGGCATCGTATTAAACACGTGCTAACTGTTAACGGTCGAAATCTCCAAATCTGCGCAAAAAGGTACATGTGCCGGACAGGGGATGTCCGGCACTATACCCGACATAGGTTGGATTGGTAACGGTCGCTAACTGCCATCGTCTGGTCAACCGAGGTGACTTTTGCTTGTGCCGGATAGGATGTACCCGACACTATGCCCTACAATACTTCTTTTCTGCTTCTTACTGATGCCGTGCAGAAGCCACCCGACTTCTTACCCGGTAACACACCCGTCTTCGGGTTAGAAATTCGTTCCTTGTACGAAAAACATATAAAAACATTAGTCTGAACAAATATATACTTTAATACATAATATAACATTAATACTTACTATTTAATCTTATTTCTGTCAATAATCTTATAATTATAACTACTATAATATGATAAGTCTGAGGCTTATCAATAGATGGTGGTACGGTGGATGTTGCTATTGAGAAGCCGGAACCGGTAAAGGTGTGGCGTCCTGCGGTTGGGGTATCCATCAATGAGGGCGCTTACTTGACGAAAAAGAATGGCCCTAAGACTCCTCCCGGAAAGGGGAAAGGAGTTGTAGAGGGAGGGGCTGAAGGTGAATCTTTTTCTGACTCCTCCGGTAATTCTGGGGGTCGGATCCCCGAACCAGCAGTTGCGTCTTCATCCCAGGCCATGCTGCCCCTCTCGGAACTTAGGAGTAAACATGTTGAGGATAGGCCAAGAGGCCTCTCCACCTCCCTGGTGCGACTTGCTGTTTTGGCCGTTCTCGAAAAGAAGACTGGTGTTATCACCGGGATGAGCCCACACCCCGAGTCGTACAAGTTGGAGGGTTGAGCTACAATAACTTATGGAAGACCGCGGTCCAGCTTACCGGGAGTGTCGACGGAATCTTCACGCCTTCCTCCGGTCTATACCTGCAAAGGAGAGGCCCCACATCGGAATGGGTGGAGCTGATGCAGTCGTCTGTCACTCGCTGTCAGGCTATAACGCCTACAACAGAGTTTGGCCGGCACTGACGCAGCTCCGGCCTTCCTACTATTCTTACTACTTTGTCTTGGTTTCCTCCCTATGATGCTTTTTCCTTACTATACTTTGTTTTTTTGGTATGTTTTTCTATAGGCCGTCGCTATGGCTCAATGCACCGAGATGTAGGCCGTTTAAAATGCCTGAGAACTTGATCTTGCCGAATGCTAACAGAATATTTCTAGGAAGAAAGGATGTACAAAAAAAATAAAGAATAACTAAAATAATCCTACAACTCTACACGGGTAGCAAAAATCCCGATCGGAGTACAGTGTGAGTAGATTACGACCGAGAGTATCGAACCCAAGGGACTTAATAGAAAATCAGTCCTAATCCTGGTAAAAAGCCTATTCTAAACAGGGGAATTGAAAATAATAATTAAACTAAAACTATTGACTAAATAAACTAAATTTCCTTGACTAGGGTCAATTATCAATGTAAGAACTCATATGATCAAGAATCAAGGGTGGCAAGTGTCGAAAATGATTTGTGTCTGGCAAAATGAATATGCCGGGTTTCCTGCCGGACCTTCAATACCCGGCACATTCAAGGTCTTTACATGTGCCGGACATCTTCCATCCGGCACTACATCCGGCATCGTTCATTTTAAATACCACTTCCAGTTTCTGGTCTGATAACAAGAACTCAACATTCTCAATCGCATCGTGCATAATCCATGCCGCGAATACAAACAAAATGATGGGGAAATAAGATATTACCTAAACCTCAGTATTTGTTGCCCACTTTTCAGAACAACAATATTAAAGATCACCAAAATCCTAATCTATCCTACTCTTGTTTTTGTAAACCTTAAATAGGACTTAGAGATAAGAGAATAAGTAGCTAATTCATTCTACTTGTATGAAGATTAGAACTCGGGTTAAGAAACTTGTGAATTCCATATATGATTATAAGAGTTTTACAAGGAAAATTCATCCGTAACCAACGAACTAACAAGGAATTCTACATCACCACCACCCACACAACTACAAGAAGAGAATACAAAGGGGAGAAGGAGATGGTCATAGCCTTAACCCGACAAGATCTTCTTCTTCTCTATGCGTGGATGGATCTGCAGAATTTCCTTGGACACCAACAATGAAGTGGGGCGGAAATAGAGACGTGAATGGAGTGTATAGGGAGTTGGAATGTATCAAAGTGCATCCCTTCTCATCCTATTTATAGGCCTCAATCCTGCCTTTGCCGGGCGTCGTGCCGGATCATAAGTAGTCGACACATGTGAAAAACGTGTCAACTGCTCAACGGTCGAAACCGCCGAATCTGCGCGAAACGATGCATATGCCGGACAAGAGATGTCCGGCATCATACCCGACACCAGCCAATTTACCAACGGTCAATAACTGCCATCGTTTGGTCAACCGTGGTGACTCTTCACTTATGCCGGATGGAATGTACCCGGCATCGTGTCCGGCAAAGCCTCTTTTTTGCTCTATGCTTGTGCCGTGCAGGAGTTACCTGGCCTTATGTCCGGCATCTTGGTCAGAAATTATTTCCTTGTATGAAAAACATGTAAAAACAAAAATCTGAACAAATAATAGACTTTAGATAAAATATAACATAAATACTAACTATTTAACCTTATTTACACTAATATATTCCCAAATCTAATACATAAAATATGATAAGTCTGCAGCTTATCAAAGCCCTACAGTTACCTTTTGCTAGTCCTCGAGCAAAACTAGATTAGAAAGGAGTAATTACTTATGCACAAAACAGATAAACTCTAGAATGACAATTAGATACACATTCCCAACTATCTGACTCTATTTCATAAGTATCACTTAATCTTCCTTATCTATCAAAACATACTAATGGGTATAAAATAAAGAATTTCAAAACCGATCAAAAACGTTTTGGGCTATTTTGCATAAGGGATTGGCAATCTCTCCTTTTTCCGGTTTCCATCATTCAGCTCTACTTTTCAAGAGTTTCTGAAAGTGACCAATACTCTCATCGATGATTTTATGGTTCAGCCCTGTTTTGCAAGGGTTTCTGAATCAACCATGATTTTGTGCATTGAAGAACAGGAATTTAGGAGAAAAATAAAAGGAAAAACTCTCGTTTCTTGCTTTTGTTCTGAGGCACTTTTATGCAACCTCAAGGAATATAACGCTTTTCCTTTGGAAGAATTTTTTTATCTTTTTTTTTCTTTTTTTTTCTTCTTTCTTTCTTTTACCACAAAAACTCTTTTTAAGATTTTCACCCAAAAGACTTTTCATAGTTTGAAAAAGAAAAGAAAAAATAATACCCAGAAGTAAATAAAGGAAAGAATTAGGAGTAAGATTATATACTCATGTTAAATAAAAAGAATCAAGAAGTTAAAAAGGAATCTACAAGTCATTAGAAAGCTTACCTCTTGAGAGAACAAGCATTTATTCATTCCTTATTCATCTCAATCAAAAACATGCAAAAAGTTTAGTAAAACATTGATAAAACTCAAAACTTATGCATATTATTATAAATACTAACCTATTTTAATTTTTAAGGGGGATCCTTGCCCTACACTTGGCAGGAACACTGTCCCTAGTGTTCAAAATGAAAAGAAACATTGGTTTTTTTTAATGAAAAACTAAAAAAACAACAACTTAACATGAACTAAATAAGAAGACAACTAAAAGACGGCAAAATTAATTAAAGGTACAAAGTAAAGATAGAGGGACTCCCCTGTGATGAGAATTGTGGATGTGTGAGGAGGAACCGCTCTACACTTAGCCGTTTGGGCTACTTGGCAGTATCAGAGATCTTTGACATGATGGTGACCGAATTCGCATGCTGTAACCCCCTTCTCCATAATCACGTAATAATCTCTCTCGTTGCAATAAATAAAACGTCTTACAGCGGAAGAACTAATAACAATAACAATACTCACTCGGGTGTCACTAGCCATTACTCGCCTATGCGAGCAACGAAGCCAAACTACATCCAACTTCCAACATAAACAAACTACTAACCGCCGTGACAACGAGAAAACTCCTATACATCATACTAAATCCATAAACCATAAATGTCGACAAGTGAGCGTCTACCCAATCTCGATTATACATAACCGTTCCATAATACATTTACCAGTCTGCCATCATTATACAAATAAACTCCCTATGCGGTAATCAACTTAAACTTTAATTACCCTGTTCCCGCACTTCGGCTTCGACATTAATCAACAACTTGCATAATGGTGTAGTATCAGCGATAGACGCTGAGTATGCCGGGCCTGAACCCTAATGGTCACTTAGTCATTTAAACCATCTTATTATTAGATTGGTTTCATGCTATTCCATTTTACAGTTATAATCAACACTGTAATAAAATTGTATAATATACATAATCATCCATCCAACATTCATAACACTTAACCGTCCATCCAATTCAACAGTCATAAAACATTACAAACAACAATTGTATATCGAACGTATCGAATAATAATACTGAATAAACACCGTAGCGAACACCATCCTTTGTTAATTAATTTGGCCTTCAAGGCCCCATCCATATCGAAATAATCGCAGTATAATGTACAATGTACAATCGCCGTAGCGTACAGTTTTCATAGTTAATTTAATTTGGCCTTTAAGGCCCCATCCATCCAAACCATGTTTAATTAATACCAGTTGGGCGTCATGTTAAGACAACCTGATAACCTCACCATGGACAGTAGTCCTCCCGTACACACAAAGGTGCTCATTTCACCAGAGGTCCGGAGGCCCCTGACTATTCTCTTTTGTCTCGTAAGACGTCCATATAAAAGGCCGTAGCCACCTGACCCACGATCCAAATAGGGCTCGTTGGGTATAAACCTGGAGCGGAACCCGATCGGGAACCCCTCAGTGATCACAAATGTGCAACCAAGTAGTTCGTAAACTACTGGGATTCCTCACCTCAACTCATACCATCTCTCTCTCATAATGTTTAAGATATGCTCTTAGTCTTATGGAGAATAATTATTAATTAACTGCCCAATGGGTCTCACGCATACCTAGAAGTATTCTAGGTTATATTCATGTTCGAGATCCATGCTCTAGAGACCGACAATGTCGTGACTCGTTCCTAAGTGTTTTACTTAGGTTGCCATATACTTAATATTAATACAATGGTATTATATCAAGTAACCGTCTTGTCATCACAATAACATATATGTATGTTTATATAAGTCGATCTATAGTCGATGTAGTGTTAGTCCCATAGGACGCTCGTGCATAAATAATTAATGCAGTAGCACACAATCACATACATGTATCCAAAACACTTAACACACAAGTGATATCAACCAAATCCGAGCCCAAGGAAATCCTTAGGACAACCCGGATCAAACCCCTTTACATACCGTTCACCAAGACCTAGGATGCGCAGTGTAGACCACTAGCTCGTCAAGCGTCCTCATCTGAAGTATGATCTAAACGGTATTAAAACTATAAGTCAGTCTCCATGACTAACTACATCCGGTATTTCCGAATAACAAGTAACCCCGACAATTCATCCCCGGATTTCTACAGTTAATTGTTACGGGTTTCTCTAAACCAGTCGGCTTTGTTACTAAAACTCGTATGTCGTACTATTTCGACTGTTAAGTTTAATTCATCATATTTCTTTAATCTTATCCACCATTAAATTTAGGTATATAACCTATAGTTGCATGTATGCATGCATTATTATATTATATTGTATTATTTTCATATTGTATCATTTTCCCACCACCCATTATAATACATTGTATTAATAATCCATTATCTTACCAAATTATATTTGCATTCAAAAACTCATAACTTATAGTTAGTAACTATTTTTTTTGTAATAACCACCACCATTATATTATATGGTCTCCAACCATATTATATATTCATCCTTATATACATTATTCTTGTATATGTATATATTTACCATATAGGTAAGTTTCATGAGTTATAAACTCTTATATTATATGTTACATTTTATCATCTTTTATTAGATGATTATTCCCATTAGTTGTATTATATTATACAACTTATATTAAGATTATTATCCTAATATTATGTAACATTTTATGTTGTATAATTACAACTCCTAAGGTTTAATCAATAAATACCTTAGTTTATAAATCTTATTTATTTATAGTTTGTCACATTATTTAATGTGAATATCCTTACTTATGTTAATTCCATTAAAACCATTAACACCATATAATTGTTATAACATTTATAACATTATAGACCATAACCTAAAATTCATATTCTAACCTTTTATAATTCGGTACAGCCCTTTATTTCATTTAAATTCCATTTTGACCACATAACATTATGTAATGTTATACCATATATTAATATCATATAACATGATATCTTTATTTCCTTTAATTTATAATCTATAGTTTTTATACAAAACTATTTATTATTGCCGCATGGGCACCATATAAAAATCATATTCTTTTTCATATACCACAGTTTCCTTTATTTACAAAATCACCACATCAATTATACCATGTTATATATATCATATAATATAACCTTTTTAACTTATAAAAGGGTATAACCTATGGTTATATTTTTGTAAATTCCGAACAGACCCACCAAGTTTCTATAATTGCCATTTGGCCCAATTTATAACATATAGTTTGATAATATCATTAAAACTATATATTATACATATATCTTATTATATACTCTTATATAATTCTAAAAATCACCAAATTTCACCAAAGGGTTATAATTACCCTTACTATCCCATATACTTTCTGTGTTTACAATTCCACCACATATATTTCTCCAAAGTGTCATAATGACATAATAACTATATATTATACATATATAGTTTATTTTAATTCCAAAAACAACCCAATAAATTCCTAAAAATTCCTAATAGCCCATGGGTGTTTATAATACCATTTTACACCCTTAATTTTCGGTAATAACATATTTACCACATATGTTATATAATTATTACAATTAAATACTTATCTTTTAATAAAACCTTAAATAAGTTATTTAACTTATCTAATTTGGTCAAAACCTACCATATGGTCAAGGTTGACCACCTTAATATTTCCTTGACCAACAATACCCATATATTATGGTTTATACCCATATCTTTTCAGAAATTACCATTTAACCCCAAAACTTTATATAATCTTATAATTTTTATATAAACTCATTTAAACCTCCAATTTTCGGCCATATTAATATATAGCCCCCAAATTTAATTTATTTACACTAAAACCCCAATTCCTTGCGGTAATTTATTTTTAGCACCTAAACTTAATTAAAAGCTTATAAATGCATAAATAAAATGGCCTAAAGTACATGGCCTTATTACAAACATTAGCTTATAAAATAAATTACACATAAATGCCCAAAAGTACTTTAAACTCTCGGCCCTTACACATATTTTTCCATATTTACCAATTTTCCACATAATGTCTTAAATTTGACAATTACATTAATTAATTAGTTATAAAATTTACTAAACCATTCCTTAATCACCTAAGGTCAAAATAAGACCTTAATAAACCATTTCACTCACGGCACAATTATATATATATATATATATATGTATGTATAAACATATATTAATATACCAAGTGTAGGTTTAAGTGATTTATACCTTGTTTTTGCCTAGTTAAGGCCTTGTTTGGCCACAGCCTGCTTAGGATAAAATTTCCACAGCATCATTTACATGTTTTCAAACAGCAATTAAGGCATGACAGTCTCCAAGCAAGATCTAACCATAAGAAGTGTTTAATGTCAATTTTCAAGGTAAAATTTACCTTAGAATACCAAGGTAACCAAGCTTGACTTTGGCCTATATTTACAGAAGTTAAATAGCATCAAAAGAGCTACTAAAACCAAGCTTTAAACTGGTATAACTCAGATTAGAAGATGGCTAATTTTTACCTTGTTTATAATGCCTAAAATGGTGTTTTTGGCTTGGATCTGGCTATACCTTGAAGCTCTTGATATACCAACTGAATAAGTATGTTAAGATGAAGATTATAAGCTTAGAAAACAAAGCTTCACAACCAGAATTGATGAGAATCAAAGGATAAGTGCTTAAAGCACATTTTTATACCTTAAGAACAAGATTAGATTTCTCCACCTTCTTCCCTTGTTAATGCCGAGATACACCCTGCATTTAACCTCCAAAACAACCTAAGAACATTGATGGAAATGGTTGATGCTTTGCTCCATGGAAAGAGGAAAGAATTGTGAAGAGAATGAACATTTAAAGGCTTAATAAGCTTACCTAGGTAGCAAGGTGTTCTTCTCTGAACTTGGAGTGTTAGCCAAGGTTTTGGAGAAGCAAATGGAGAGGATGGAGCTGCTGTGTTGGCAGGGAAGAAGGCAAATGAGGTGAGAATGCTAACTTTGCCTTATAACTTACTTTAATGTTACTTTTGGAATAGTATTTGATGAGTCATTAAATTGGCTGAGTAATTGATTGGAGATGATTAATGAGTGGGTTTGATAGCTGGTTGAGGTCGGCAGCATAGGGTATGGTCAATGGATGACATTTGACAATAGTTAATATTAAGTACTTAAATGTTATTTTGGGGTACTATTCATACTAAATTGCCCATTTTTGATTTTATTTTTAAACTTTGATTTAGACTTTATAATATAGTCTATCATGTCACATTAATGTTATAAAGAACTTAATATAGTCTTTACAGTGACAAAAAGTCATTATCTTAGAGCTCATACATAAAAAACGTGCTTTAAGGAATTTTAGTGCACATTTTGTGTCGCAGCGTGTTTCTGAGCTCTGTTTTCTTTGAGAACAGTTTTGTTGTGTTCCTTACATGATATTTGGTCATGGAATACAATTTATATCATTTAGAGGTCATTAGACCTTTAAGGTTTTCTTAGAGCACATTTTTGCCCTACTTGACCTTATAGTATGTAGATGCTTGTTCTTTGTGTTGGAGTGTTGTACAACGATTATAATCTGTTTAGTAATGTGTTAATAAGCTTAGGACAAAGTTTTAGGTCCTAAGAAGTTCATTTGGGTATTTATTTACCCTAAACAGTCAAAGGGTGCAATATCTTGATTTGTGTTGACCACTGTTGTTCCCAGTTGACTTTTAAGGCATGTTTAGGCCTTAATTGATGTGATTATATGTTTAATCCATGTTTTATTAGTTTGGGGTATTTCACATGATCCCTTGGATTAATTTGCGTTTGGGATGAGAGTTGACCTTGTTGTCGTGGTTGTGCCAGAAGTTGCTGTAATTGCAACTGCAACGCTTTTGCTCTTTGCGAATGGTCGAGATATCATTGTGAGTGTCATGAGTCTTGTTCATCAGAGCCGATATCATGTCTAGCAATTCAGCCATTTCAGCCTCTGATGAAGATGCTGGGTGAGATGGTCGGTTAGAAGGAACTCCTCCATAAGGTGTCTGCATGTATTGTCTCTGACCTCTTTCGTAGCCGGCTTGATTTTGGAAGTTGTGAGGGGGTTGATTCCCCTGCTGCCATGGCTGCCTGTACCCTTAGTTGCTCACAAAATTGATTTCCTCAACTTTCTGAAAGTCTGTCATGTCAGGGCCTGGAGCATGTGGTCGTGCACTAACCACATTCGCTTGTTGAGGAAGTTTACTCATTGCTAATTGCTCCACCACCTTCTGTAGAGCACTAACCTTTATGGACGTTTGAGCATTGCTTTCCAACAACTGTTCGTGACTTTGCATTAATTTTTTTAAATTTGGCATCTCCCTCGCCCCCTTGATATAAACCAGCGGTACCGCCCCTGGTTCCACCTGTGGCCCAATCTCTAATCTCTTTGCAAAGAGATTCAATTCCATTAAGGAATTGTTCTCCAGGCTTCTTCAGTATGTCTGCACCAAGGGAGGATAGGATCATCGTTTTGCATTGGTTGACCAATCCTTTGTAGAACGACTGAGATAGTTGCTCCTTGGTGAGGCCGTGGTGTGGACACGTGCACAACAACCCTTTGAATCTGTCCCAAGTCTCACAAATGTTCTCCGAGCTGGGCTGTCTGAAGCTGTATATCTCGGCGATCATCTCCAGGGTGCGACATGGAGGCAGGAACTTGTTATAGAATTTGGTTGCCATGTCCTCCCATGTGGAAATAGTACTGGGGTCAGACTATAGTACCACTTGCTGGCATTTCCCATGAGACTATGGGGAAAGAAGGAAAGTCTGGCGTATTGGAGGACATTATTTGTGGAGGTTAGGCTGTTTGTGTGTTGTAGGAATTTGGTGATGTGGAGCAAGGCATCGTCCGGGTTCGACCCGTCAAACATGCCCAACTCATTGATGCATCGGATTTGATGATATGGCTTAAGTTTTTGCCACTCATCATATTCATTCTGTGCAAGGAGAGGGAGGTCGATTGCTGGCTTTTGGCCTTGGTTGGAAGGCCTATTTATGTTGCGGATGGTTGGTGCTGCCATTTGTGTAGGAAAAGCTCTTTGTAGGTTTCTTCGTTGTCTGATGGAGCGAAGAAGGGTCCTCTCGATCTCTGGGTCAAAGTTTACAAGATCTTCAGGGAGACTTGTTGACCGAAGAAGCATTCACCTTTTAAAGAGTCAGGGGAAGCAAAACACAACGTTCTAATATTTCATATTAATAAATATTAAAATTAATTACAAAATTAAATTTATGAAATGAAGAGAAGAATTAAAATTGAGCATGCCGGGCGCGTTGCCGGGTGTGCGGCGCCCGACATTGAACTTCCTCCAATACTGCCGGGTTGATTTTACCTGGCGTTGCGCCCAACGAGTTCAAATTTGAAAAAGAAAAGTAAATAAACAGAAAGGAGAAGGGAAAGATAATATATAAGTGCATTAGGAAGGAATATTTACAAACTACTCTAGTAATTTTGAAGAGAAAATGCAAAATAAAAGTTGAGATTGAATGCCGGTTTGTGCGCAGGGTGAATATGGTCCGGCATAGGACTTCCTCCACAGTGCCGGACGTAGGACACCCGGCATAGTGCACGGCACCGCTCATCCTAGTGATTAAAACAACGAATAAAAGAATTTGAAAATAAGAAATGTTGAATGTGCCGGGCACCGGGTATCCGACATTGCACCCGACATATTCAACCGAATGAAAATATGGACATTTTTAAATCAATAAATCAAAGAATCAAAGAATAAAGAATAGGGCATTTTATCGAATTTGGGACTTGGACTAATTCCAAGTCCCCGACAACGGCACCATTTTGTTAACAGAATATTTGTAGGGGGAAAGGATGTACAAAACAATAAATAAAAGATTAAAAGAATAACTAAAATAATCCTACAACTCTATACAGGTAGCAAAAATCCCGGTCGGAGTACAGTGTGAGTAGATTACGACCGAGAGTATCGAACCCAAGGGACTTAATAGAAAATCAGTCCTAATCCAGGTAAAAAGCCTATTCTAAATAGGGGGAACTGAAAATAATAATTAAACTAAAACTACTAACTAAATAATAAATTAATTTTCCTTGACTAGGGTCAATTATCAATGTAAGAACTCATATGATCAAGGATCAAGGGTGGCAAGTCTCGAAAAGGATTTGTGTCCAGCAAAATGAATATGCCGGATTTCCTGCCGGACCTTCAATACCCTGCACATTCAAGGTCTTTGCATGTGCCGGACATCTTCCATCCGGCACTACATCCGGCATCGTTCATTTCGTAAATACCACTTCCAGTTTCTGGTTTGATAACAAGAACTCAACATTCTCAATCACATCGTGCATAATCCATGCCGCGAATACAAACAGAATGATGGGGAACCAAGAGATTAATCCTAAACCTTAGTATTTGTTGCCCACTTTTCAGAACAACAATATTAAAGATCACCAAATCCTAATCTATCCTACTCTTGTTTTTGTAAACCTTAAATAGGACTTAGAGATAAGAGAATAAGTAGCTAATTCATTCTACTTGTATGAAGATTAGAACTCGGGTTAAGAAACTTGTGAATTCCATATATGATTATAAGAGTTTTACAAGGAAAATTCATCCGTAACCAATGAACTAACAAGGAATTATGCATCACCACCCACACAACTACAAGAAGAGAATACAAAGGGGAGAAGGAGATGGTCATAGCCTTAACCCAACAAGATCTTCTTCTTCTCTTCGCGTGGATGGATCTGCAGAATTTCCTTGGACACCAACAATGGAGTGGGGCGGAAATAGATACGTGAATGGAGTGTATAAGGGAGTTGGAATGTATCAAAGTGCAGCCCTTCTCATCCTATTTATAGGCTTCAATCCTGCCTTTACCGGGCGTCGTGCTGGATCATAAGTAGCCGGCACATGTGAAAAACGTGTCAACTGCTCAACGGTCGAAACCGCCAAATCTGCGCGAAATGAGGCATATGTCGGACAAGAGATGTCCGGCATCATACCCGGCACCAGCCAATTTACCTACGGTCAATAACTGCCATCGTTTGGTCAACCGTGGCAACTCTTCACTTATGCCGGATGGAATGTACCCGGCATCGTGTCCGGCAAAGGCTCTTTTTTGCTCTATGCTTGTGCCGTGCAGGAGTTACCCGGCTTTATGTCCGGCATCTTGGTCATAAATTATTTCCTTGTATGAAAAACATGTAAAAACATAAATGGGAACAAATAATAGACTTTATATAAAATATAACATAAATACTAACTATTTAACCTTATTTACACTAATATATTCCTAAATCTAATACATAAAATATGATAAGTCTGCGGGTTATCACCGAAGCGCGGGTCACGAAATATAAGGCCCACTTGTTGAATTTTCAGGTCGTTCACCATAAAAAGTTGGTCTTGCTCGCATTGAGAGAATCAATGCCCTAAAAAAACAGACGGACAAGTACCATGCAGAGCTAGGAAAAGTTCGGGCGAAATGTGAAAGGGAAAAGTCTGCCCTTCAGCAGGAGTTGCCCTGCAATCTCCGGGAGAGAGTTGCTAATGAGTCCCGTGCTGAGCTGGAGAAGGCCCGATCTGAATTTGAAGAGGAGAAGGCTGTGCTCCGGGAGGAACTATCTGTCTCCCGAGAAGATGCTATCAATACAGCCCAGGCCGCTTTTGAGGATGAAATAAGGGTTCTCCGGGAGGAGATTTCTGAGGCAAAGAAGGACGCCAGCGACCTCCGTGCCACTGTTGATCACCTAGAGTTGGAGATGGACTGGCTAAAAAAGGAATCGGAGGAAAAACTCAAAATGTTGTAGGAGTTCGAAGTTAAATACAATGACCTGCAGGCCGCAGCTAAAAAAGACAGAAGAAAAGCTGTCCTAGGCCACTCTAAAGGCTCAAGGTCTTAAGGAGAGACTTAAAGCCAAAGAAAAAGAACTTGCTTGTAAGTTTTTCTTTTTTCCCCTTTCTCATTTCGGGTCACATATCTCCTTTATGCTGTTTTGCCAAGCGTAAGTTTTCTGTAAAACAAGAGACCGGGTTCCACGACAGAAGCTACACGGTGCTCATGACTTCTGGATTAAGAAGGTTGCTAACCAGAGGACCTCCAATATTACCTTCAAGTTCAAAAGGGACCGGTACCGCAGCCTTGTTGTGTCCATAGAGGGCCAGATTGCGAAATACAGGGGCATGCTGGCAGAACTTCAGGAAAAAGAGCTGATCATCTCATGTTTGAAAGAAGTGGTCTCCTCCCAGTGCCAAAAATTTGCCGGGGAATGCCAGCGCATTGTGTCTGAGTTTTTCTCAGGCAAGAAGCAACCTCTGGATGAGAGTGTATGACAGTCTCGAGTTCGAGGCCCTTGCTCAGGCTACCGGGTACCACAGGGAGCTCGGGAGATTCAGCCGTCCCACAGGCAACACGTGCTTTGCTCCGTCTTTCCTGGGATCGGTCAACCTGCAGGTTCCTACTGGTGCCCTTGCTCAAGTCGACGAAGAGAAGGATGACTCTAAGGGAAGCACCTCGAATCCGGGGTAGAAGAAGTCTGACCAGCCTGCACCAAAAATAGTCCTTGTACCGGTAAGGCGATGACCACCCCCTGTTGTAGTACTTTGTTAAATCTAGTAGACCTTTTGGGCGTATCCTGAGCAACCAGACTTCCCAAAAGTTTGTAATGACTTGTGTTTATAATAAAATGGGTTGTTTTGTGTTTTAAATGCTTCGCGTTGCCTTGTTTTTTTGTTATGATTTCTTTTGTTTAAATACTCTACGATTCTTTCGGATGGTGGGATTGCCTTGCCAATACATTCTACCATCATTTTGATGGTGAGATCGTCGGTTCAATACACTCTACCATCATTTTGATAGTGAGATCGTGGAATCAATACACTCTACCATTTCGATGGTGAGATCGTCGGATCAATACACTCTACCATTATACTGATGGTGAGATCATCAGATCAGTACACCCTACCATCATACTGATGGTGAGATCGTCGGTTCAATACACTCTACCATCATACTATTGGTGAGATTGTCAGTTCAGTATTTCTCATAGATTCCAGAATACATATATTTTTGCTGATTCCACAATATATCAATGAAATATTTATTACACATAGAATTTTTAAGGCATTCTACGTGCCAAGAATGAGAAAGGTTTCTTCCATCCTTGTCCCGAAGCCTACAAGATGCCCGACCCGTTCTTACTTCGATCACATACGGTCCTTCCCATTGACTTTGCAACTTCTTTGGTTGTTTAACCTCACGAAGTACCAATTCTCCCGGAATAAAAGACCATTCCCTTACCTTCTGTTGAAATAACGCTTAACTTTCTGCTTATCATTCTGGTTTCTTAAATCAATGATGGTTCTACTCTCCTCTAAGAGATCCAACTCGTCCCTAATATTCTCATCATTTTCTCCCCGTTATAATTTTCAATTCTTGACGAGGGGAACATAATCTCAACAGGTACCACCGCCTCCAGCCTGTTTGTCAACTGCAGACAGGAAAATGTGAGTGGTTGGAACTGGTGTATTTTAAACAATTGAGAAAGAAATTAATAACTCAAATATCTGTCGGGCTGCAAACAAAACCCGGTCACAGTAGTATAGTAAGACAGAAGCGGCCGGGGTCAAACCGTGGGACTTATAGTGAAATAATATAGTACCTAAGCTTGTCACAAAAAGGGGGGATAATTGACTTGTTTTTGTAAAGTAAAACAACAGATAAAATTAACTGAGTGGAAGATAAATTAAACGAGACTCCGGGTTCAGGTTTATATAATCTGATTAATTATGCTATCTCTACCGGTTAATTATAATAGTTTGGCAAAATTCCTGTTATTATCTTAAAGACTAAATCCTAGACTTGAAAGACTCGTTTACCAGAAAATGCTCGATCTAATCTAGATTTGAGCAAAACACATGTAAACAGATTAAGTGCGAGGAATTATATTTTGCATCTGAAATTACTAACTTATTTTATCAAAATAAGTTTTCCACAGATTTATCGATTAATTAACCTGTCTATTTATCACTGCTCTGATCAAAATAGACTTTGTAAAGCATTTTAATAAATTCATGAAATTTATTAAAAAGGCGAGAGATAAGCTTTAATCGTAACAAACTGTATTTAATTAAACCGGTAAAAATATAGATTACATAATTATACAAACTATAATTACACCTTCACCCGGAGTAAATCCTCTTAGCCCAACATAATTAAAAAGACAGAATAAGAAGTAAAAGAAATCATCTGGGAAAGATAATTAATTCAGCTCCTTTATGACTGCTAATACTTGGACAGAGGTTGGACAGAACAACGGTATGGAAATGAATGTTTTATGGGATGAGGTGATGTGTGGATTTATGTGGACATTATGTAGATGAGATGTATGATTTTTGGAGAGAAATGGATTTTGTGGAGGAAAAATGGCATTAGTTTGGGGGTGGAATGAGATATGTATTAATGGAGGGCAATAAGTTTATTTATAGTGAATATGGGGTAAAAAGAGAGGGGGTGTCGGTGTGAATTGATAAAATATAATTTATCAATTCACACTTTGTCGACATGCCCCTGTACGCTGTCCAGATTAGCGCGTCCGAACCAGTGTCCGGACCAGCCTGGTTCGGACATGTCGATTTTTGTACGGGCGCGCTCCGCGTGTTGCGTCCGGACCAGCTCATCCTGACACTGGTCCGGACGAGAATTCAATTGCCTCTAAAATATTCGTTTCAGCTCCGATTTAATCCCCGTTTGTTGCGTTGGAATCCTCATGAGTAAATCTACTTAATTACATGGATTTTTCCTACATTGAACATATAAAATGCATTAGTTCATATCAAAACATAAATCTTAGGAAAAAACGCATAATAAGTGGGAAATATGTGCTTCAGATATTGCAATTCATAAGGTATTTAAACCCTAAAAGTCTATATGTTTTGCACTTATCAAACTTCCTCACACTTAGCTTTTGCTTGTCCTCAAGCAAAATACAGAATTAAGCTCCTGAGGAATTCCATAGAATTAAATCTTTGGGTAAAAACAAACGTAGAAGGGAATTAAACATAATAACAATCCTAAGATTAACCTTTGCTCATAACTGTATGTTCCTTTCTTTTTAGTAGAAACAAGCTCTTCAAAAATTTGGAGAAGTTAAATCATCAAGAATGAACACAGATTAACTCGGGATCTTTCCACCATTTCTTTCCTTAAATACCCAGAAATGACAAGGGGTGTGAAGTATTGCCTTATTCTGCAGTACCTTTCAACACCACATACTCATGATCTAAATAACTTTAAGCTCTTTTTTTAACAAACTTTAATAGTACTGTTTGCAAATTTATTTTAAACCCTACAGACTTTTCTCTCCATTCTTGTAGCAGTTTTGGGTCTTTTATCCCAAATCAAATGATCTTAGGTAAATGGGTGATGAAGCACCCCTAGGACTTAATAACCGAATGGAAGAGGCCCGTTTCAGTTTAAACGAAAATATTAGATCAGAGGAGTACCTTGCCTTATTCTTCCATTCCAAACTTTCCTTTCATTCCAAAGGTACCGAGTTAAACCAGTTCAGACTTAATAATTAGCTTGCACACAAAATAATTTTTATAATGAAACCATGAAAGCTAACAATTATGAGCAAAACTAATCTTAAAGTTGCTTACCATGCTTGATTTTTCTACAAAATATTTTCACCCGTAAATCTAATGTCTAAATGTATTAGATCAGCTGGCACATTTTCAGGGAAAGGTCTCTACTTCCTCACACTTAAGAGGAACAATGTCCTCAATTGTTCAGTTAAAAATTTTCAAGTAAGAAGACGTTTCAAAATGTGTCATACTCATGGAGGATAGCGGTTATGTATAGCAATAGAGATAAATCAAGTAAGAGGAGTAAAACGAACTTAACATAATTTAAATTTTGCAAAAATTAAAACAAACAACTCCCCGTATATCCTTGGATTTGAGAAAGTAGCCCTTCCTCACACTTAAGCTTTTGTCGGGGGAAACATTCCTCACACTTGCGTTATGCAAGTGCTCAACTTTGGAGAAGGAATGTCTTATTGCAACATTTAAAAGGAAAAGATATTAAAAAATAAAGATAGTGCGTACACTGAAACAAACCAAATAAACAGAAAACTGTTAAATGTTAGCAATACATTAAATAAATAACAAAGCAGGAATGGAAAAACAAAAGAGAGAAAATAACTGTCATAGAATCACTCAGGTGGTGGGTAGTAAGCCTGCCACTGCTGGAAGTCATGGAGCAGGTCTCATAATTCCTGCGATCGTCGTGCCTGCTCCCGAAGTTAGCTGATCTCAGCTCGGAACGACTGCTCCATCTGCTGCATCTGCTGCCGTGTGCGCTCATGCTCATCCCAGGTCATACCCTCTCCTGGGCTCTGGGAATGCCGCATACTGCTGCTCCTCTGCTGTGGAAGTAGGGACTGCTCTGATGGTCCCTCTCCAACATCTCTCTGCCGCTTCTGAGTACGCGGACCCGCCTGCTTATTCCACTCAGCTCCATCATAGACAAATCTCATCCTCTTCATGGTGCCCATGTCAATGGGTGTCCTAGAAGTGGAACGACCCTCCTCAGCTAAGATCACTCCCTGCTCCCTGAGGAAGTGGCAGATCAAAACAGGGAATCCAAGCCTGTGATGGTCCTTGTGCTCGATGATGTAACACAGATGCTGGTGTAAAAGCTGGGGTAGATATAGGAGTGCAGATGCTCTAGCAAAAGAAGAGTTCACGACCGCCTGGATAAGATAGCAGTCGGTCTGGTTGAGGTCAGAAGTGTGTCATGGCGCGACATTGGCCACCAGAAGCGCGAACAGGACTCGCTCGCGATGGTCCTGTAGAAGATCAGCTGGGATGACCTGCTTAGACTGGTCATCCCCTTTCGTCTGCGCGGTGCCTGAAGTAATAGCGCATTGTAATGTCGGTCGGCGGCATTCTGAAACTCATTATGAAGTTGCACCAGATCATCATCCTCATCCATAGGAGGAGCAGGGTAAGGGATTCTTAGGTAATTCGCAATATCCTCCACTCGAATAATGATGTCCTTCCCTTGGACCGTGGAGCGGACGGTGCCTTCTTGGATACGGGAATTCGCATAGAAAACCCGTACCTCACGTGGGTAGAATACACCACCCATGTCTAGTAGTTCTTCCCATCCATGCGCCTCCAGAAGCTCGGGTAACCCAAGCTGGCGCTGTAGGTCCGGTGCGACCGATCGTTCAGGTTCAATTTCACACTCCAGGTTGAACCAGTCTGCTGCCTGTTGAGATATAAAATCTGGTGGTGGTGCCTGACTGGAACTAGTAGCAGTGGTTTTACTCTTCTTTGAACGTCCAGTTAATTTTCTAAACATCCTGCTTAATACATATTAGCAACAAAGAAAGCAAGTAGAAAAATAGTATGAAATTCAAACATAGATAGATAAATATCACAATTTCTACCTAAATTTCGACAGAATCTCCCCTAAAAATCTTCAATTCTCCACAACTAAATTCAATCAATATTCAAGGTAATGCAATACCGTTATCAAACAAATCCACTCACAACATCGTACAATCATAAACCTCCATAGTTTCAACAACAAAGCATTATACAACCGAAAAACGAAATATAACAACAATATTTTCGTAACTATTAACCCTCAATTTGGAATTCAATCAAAAACACCAAAATTGAGTATAACAAGTGTAGAATTTACCTTGTGGGAGTATAGGATGATTGTAGAAGAAGAAATTGATGACAAAAACGCAAGAACGAACTCAATTTTTTTCGAAATCGTCCTCCTAGGGTTCGAACATTCAGTCACTGATTTCTCCTTGTGTGGTTGATGGTTTGTGGATTTCTTGCTATAGAAATGTAGAGAATTGAAAAACGAAGATTTCGGTACCAACCTTGCTCGATTTGGTGGAGTAATGAAGAATCTAGAGCAAAGAGAAGATTGGGGGCGATTTGTGTGTTCGCGTCGGTTTTGAGGGAGTTTGGAGAATTATGCAGAGAGACTGATTCGGACGGCCTTTTAGTTCGGAAATCGGGTCGTCCGAACCAGTGTCCGAAGCAGCTGGTTCGGACAGGCCAAATGTTTTTTTTTTATTTAATAATCTAACTTAAGAGAATATGGTAGAATAAATTCATAAAAATTAAAAACACAATAAAATTAAAATACTTATATTAAAAATAATATTAAAAATACCTGATAAATACTGGGTTGCCTCCTAGTTAGCTGCTCTTTTTTTTAACGTCCTTAGCTAGACGCCCATAATTTCATTTTGTTTGTGAGGAGTTGTGGGTAGGGGTCCCACAACTTCCTATAGTCAAGATGCGTAGCTGCTTCAGTTTATGTTGAACTCTCCACGGGAGAGATTTCTTCTTAGATAGTGCTGGTTTCGAAACAGGAGTAAAAGTGTCATGCTGTTCCTGAACAAGAGAAATTCTAAACAAGTCAGTTGAAATATCAGTAGGACAAGTATACCTCTTTAGACGGGCCCCATTAACTTTGAAAGTTTCGCCCTTCTTGTTTTGTAGTTCAAAGGCACCATATGAGGTCACATCAACAATGCGGAAAGGACCTGCCCAATGAGATTTGAGCTTCCCAGGGAAAAGCTTCAATCTTGAATTATATAGGAGAACCAAGTCACCCACTTTGAAGTCTCTCTTGAGGATCAGCTTGTCATGGAACTTCTTGGTTCGTTCCTTATAAATTTTAGCATTGTCGTAAGATTGATCCCTCAGCTCTTCTAACTTAGAGAGTTGTAACTTTCTTTTCTCACCCGCAGCAGTCATATCAAAATTTAAGGACTTGATAGCCCAATAAGCCTTGTGCTCAAGCTCCACAGGAAGATGACATGCCTTTCCATAAACCAATTTAAAAGGTGACATACCAATGGGGGTTTTATATGCTGTGCGATAGGCCCAAAGAGCATCATCCAGTTTTAACGCCTAATCTTTTCTGGAGGAGTGCACCGTCTTTTGGAGTATCCATTTTAACTCCCTATTGGACACTTCTGCTTGCCCATTCGTCTGGGGATGATAAGCAAGGGCAACTTTATGGTGTACCCCATACTTAGCCATCAATGCATCAATGCTTCGATTGCAGAAGTGTGTGCCTCCATCACTTATAATGGCTCGAGGGACTCCAAAGCGGGTAAAGACATGTTTCTTTAAGAATTTTACCACCGTCTTTGAATCAGCATGTTGGCAAGGAATTGCTTCAACCCACTTGGATACGTAGTCCACTACCACCAGAATATATTGGAATCCTTGCGAAGAGGGGAATGGTCCCATGAAATCCATTCCCCAGCAATCAAAAAGTTCGACCTCTAAAATGCCTTGCAGGGGCATCTCATGTCGCCTGGAAGTATTTCCCATGCGTTGACAACTATCGCACCTGGCCACAAAGGCTTGGCAATCTTTATGTAATGTGGGCCAATAAAATCCTGATTCCAAAACTTTGGCTGCCGTCCTATGAGATCCATGATGGCCTCCAGCTTCCCTTGAATGACACAACTCAAGAACACTGGGTACTTCATCATCTGGGAGACACCTGCGAATTATACTATCTGCACAAACTCGAAAGAGAAAAGGGTCTTCCCAGATATAAGCTTAGCGTCAGATAAAAATTTCTTCTTTTGAGCATAGGAAAAATCACGAGGTATAACCCCAGAGAAACAAGATAATTGGGCTAGGTCAGCAAACCAAGGTTCGTGACCATATTCAAAACAAAAAAACGGTCTCATCCGGAAAAAAATTCATGAATTGGTTCACCATCATCAGGAACTACCACCGAGACAGATGGTCAGCCACAATTTAAATTTACCACTTTTATCCCTACTTCAATGTCAAATTCCTGTAACAAGAGAATCCAACGAAGCAAGCGTGGTTGGCTCTTTCTTAGTAAACAATAATTTAAGAGCGAGAATGGTCAGTGTGAATAATCACTTGCTTCCCCATAAAATGATCTGAATTTCTTAAAAGGAGAATACCACGCTAGAAGCTCTTTCTCGGTGGTTGTGTAGTTCCTTGGGAATTGTCAGAGTTTTGCTCGCATAAGCAATAACTCGTAGAATCTTTTCTTTTTTTGGCACAGAGCGCCCTACTGCAAATCACTAGCATCACACATTAATTCAAAGGGTAATGACCAGTCAGGTGAAACAAAAATGGGAGCAGCTACCAATTTTTGTTTAATTAACTCAAAAGTAGATAGCAATCATCAGAGAAACAACAAATGGGCTTCTTTTAGAAGCAGATCAGTTAATGGTTTTGCAATTTTAGAAAAATCCTGAATAAAACGTCTATAAAATCCTGCATGCCTAAGAAAGCTCTTACTTCTTTCACACAAGTAGGTTTTGGCAAATTTCTTAATTCCTCCACCTTGCTGATCTACCTCAATCCCCTTGCCAGATATTATGTGACCGAGCACAATCCATCTTGACCATGGAAGTGGCCACTTCTCAGTTGAGAACCAGATTTATCTCCTACATCAGCCAAGAAGTAGATCAAGCTGCCGCCAAACAAACATCAAAATAGATCCATAGACAGAAAAAATCATCCACTTGAATACCTCAATGCTCTACTCGATGAAGTCTGCAAAGATCGCCTGCATACAATGCTGAAAGGTGGCAGGAGCATTGCACAGTCCAAAGGGCATCTTCTATACGCAAAGGTACCATAGGGACAAGTGAAAGTTGTCTTGTTCTTGGTCCTCTGGGGCAAAGGAATCTGGAAGTACCTTGAAAAACCACTAAGAAGCAATAATACTCCTGTCCTGCCAATCTTTCTAGCATCTGATCGATGAAAGGTAGAGGGAAGGATCCTTCTGGTTACAGAGTTCAAACGCCTATAATCTATGCACATGCGCCAACCCGTGATTTTCTTTGAGGAACAGCCTCTCCTTGTCATTTACTACCGCTTCGATGCCGCCTTCTTTGGGACCCTGTACGGACTTACCCGAACTGTTCGGAGATAGGATAAATGATTCTACTTCTAGGAGTTTTAGAACCTCCTTCTTACTACCTCCTTCAGGTTAGGGTTAAGACGACGCTGGGGCTGCCTGATAGACTTGTAGTTGTCCTCCATATAATGTTGGTGTGGCAATAGGAGGGTCCTTCCTTTATTGTCACAATAGTCCCCGATCACTGTTTTGTGTTGTCTTAATAACCTCTAGTAGCTTGTCTTCTTGCCCTGTATTTAAGAAGATGATACAATAACTGGCAAATTTTTATTAGCTGCTAAGAAGGCGTATTTAAGGTTTGGAGGTAACTCTTTAAGCTCAACGGGTGGTTGCTCGACAGAAGGGATTAGTTTCTTAATTTCTCTGTCAAGTCGCTACATCGGAGGGCGATAGGCTTGATATCCTGCCTTCCCTCTTTCCACTTGAGCTAACGTGGCATTGACCACTGGATCTTCAGTTTATTTTTCCAGAGAAGCAACGAGAATATGCTCCAATGGTTCAGTTTGAGCCTTCATGCAGAAGGAAAGAGAACATACGTCTTCGTAAGTGGGAGAATCACAATCTTCCTCATCATCATCAGTCAAATTGGCCATCATCAAGGGGTGAGCTTTGTTGGAGGATTTCTTCATCATTTTCCTCATGTCAAATTCAATCTTCTCATCCTTATACCGCAAGGTGATTTTACCATCATGGACATCGATGACGGCCTTGGCAGTACTTAAAAAGGGTCGACCTAGAATGAAGGGTACGTTAACAACGTCATCCATATCCAGAATGACAAAGTCGGCTGGGAAAATGAAACGGTCAATGCCGACAACTAGATCTTGGACCATCCCCATCGGTTTGACTTCCGATCTATCGGCCAACTGGAGTTTGAACGGTACAAGTTGCATCTCTCCTTCTCGAACTTTTAAGAAGGTAGCGTATGGCATAATGTTGATGCTGGCCCCTAAATCGCACAAACCGCTTCCACAATCTATTCCACCAATAAAGCATGGGACAACAGGGTCTCCTGGATCTGTCTGTTTAGGAGGAAGTGCTCGAAGGAGGGCAGCAGAGCACTCCTCTGTGAGATGGACAATCTCCTTATCGGTCTTCTTCTTTCTCTTTGTCAGGAGATCTTTTAGAAATTTCGCATAGTTGGGCATCTCCTGCAGGGCATCAATTAACGGAATGTCTAGTGTCAGTTTCTTAAAAATACTCAGAAATTTTACAAACTGTTTGTCAAGATGCTTCTTTTTCATCCTATTAGGAAATGGAAGCTCCGTATTTTTACGAGAAGAAGAAGGAACATCAATAGTAATTCGAGACGGAGGAGAGGGAGTAGGAAGGATAGGAGCCTGTGTCTCAGACGAAGGTGGTGGTGGAGGAGTTATGTCGTCCTCTACGTGATCTTCATTGCTCGTTTCTGTGTTCAGTTTCCATCCACTTCGTAAGGTGACAGCATTTACCTCTGTGGTTCCTTGAAATGTGTTGCTGTCATCTCCTTCATCTATGTGAATTGCTTTTGCATGTTCACGTGGATTTGGATTGGTTTGTGAGGGAAGTTGGCCAGACGGCCTTTGTTGGGTAAGGAGTTGTTGAATCTGAGATTACAACGCCTTTTGATCCTTCCTGAGAGTCGAGACTTCCTCCTGAGTGTATCGGGATTTGTTCATCATCGCTCTAAACATCTCTTGTATCTGACCCATCTCAGACTCTAGATTAGATTGAGGTGGTCGGCTAGAAGATGCAAGTTCACCGTATGGAGGTTGTTGAAATTGCCTCTGGCCTCCTTGGTAGTTCGATTGTGGCCTGTAGTTTTGGGAAGGCTGGAGTGTTCGTGGATTCTGGATGTTGTTGGTATTACCGTATCGGAGATTAGGATGAACATTCTACTGCCAAGGTTGTCGGAAACCTTGATTATTACCCACATAATTTGCTTCCTCGGCTGCCTTCAACTCTTGTAACTCGGGACATTGCTCGTAGTTGTGTGGCCCGCCGCATTACGTGTAAGAAACTTCAGTAGTTGATAGGGATAGAGGAGCATAGCCTGGAGGGGTGGTAGATGATCAAGAAATCATCGACTTTGCTTGGTGGGAGTAGGAATTCATGGTCATCTGCTCAACTACTTTCTGCAGGGTGCTTACTTTTGTTGCCTGCTGTGCATTGCTCTCCATGAGTTGCTCATGGCTTTTCATCAGCTGGTCAAATTTATTGTCACTTTCTCCTACGTGGTATAAACCTGGAGTGCCGCCTCTTGATCCGCCCGTAGCCCAGTCTCTGATCTCTTCACAGAGGGACTCTATGCCATTCAGAAACTGTTCCCCTGGCTTTTTCAAAATGACAACACCTAAAGAGGATAATACCATTGTGTTGCACGAACCGATTAAGCCTTTGTAGAACAATTGAGATACTTGTTCTTTCGTGAGACCGTGGTGAGGACAAGTAAGTAGTAGTCCTTTGAAACGGTCCCAAGTTTCACAGATGTTTTCCGACCCTGGCTGCTTGAAGTTGTAGATCTCAGCAATCATTTCCAACGTTCGGCTCGGGGGCAGGAATTTGTCGTAGAACTTGGTGGCCATTTCATCCCATGTACCAATGGTACTTGGTGTAAGGCTATGGTACCATTTACTCGCATTTCCCATCAGGCTGTGAGGGAACAAGGACAGTCTTGCGTACTGGAGTACTGCGTCAGTCACGGTTAGACTGTTGGCATGCTGCAGAAACTTGGTGATATGCAACAGTGCTTCGTCAGGACTAGAGCCATCGAACATGCCTAACTCCTTTACACATCGGATCTGATGATATGGCTTCAGCTTTTGCCACTCATCGTATTCGGATGGGGTAAGGTGGGGAAGGATGATGGCGGGCTGTTGACCTTGGTTACACGGCCTATTGATGATACGAACTGTAGCTGGTGAAGATGTCATATCTGCTTTCTGGTTTGATTCTATCACCGTGGTGGTTATGTTTTGTTGAGATCGTTTCTGCCTCAAAGTGCGCAGAAAGGTTCTCTCGATTTCAGGGATGTAGTCAACCGTATGATTGTTAATACTGACCGGAAGGCTATGTGACCTGGTAATAGGCATTCACCACTCAAAATAGAAAAAGAAACTTGTGATGTGATAAAATAAATAGAAATAGGAAGAAATATGGAGGGGGAATTTAAACAGCTAAAAAGAAACAATTCAATAGAATAAAATAAAGAACTATTTTTTTAACAAGAGTAACTAAACCGAAAATAAATAAACATAAAAGAAATAAAAATAAATGCAGTGTAAGTAAATAATAAAATTAAAATAAAGAAAAAAGGCAGAATTTAAATTGCTGGAATTTAAATTACAAGGGAATTTAAATGACAGTAATTTAAATGACAGAAAATAAAGAACTGGAATTTAAATGACAATTAAATAAAGTACTAAAATTTAAATGACAAAAAATTTAAATGACAGAATTTAAATGACAAAATTTAAATGACAGAATTTAAAATTACAAAAATTAAATGACAGAAATTAAATTACTGAAATTTAAAGGAAAATGGAAATTTAAATTACTGAAAATTTAAAGGACAATGGAAATTTAAATGACTGGGAATTAAATGACAGAAAAGTAAATGACTAGAAAATAAAATGACTGGGAATTAAATGACTGAAAATTTAAATGACTGGAAAATAAATAACTGTAATTAATGCGATATTTAAATTGCTGGAATAATTAAATGACAGAAATTAGTAGAAATAAAATAAACAACAAACATAACAGTATAAACAAAATATTATAATATTTCAAGTGAATTATCCGGGGCTTAGGGACTAGAATAAATCAAGTCCCCGGCAACGGCGCCATTTTGCAGACAGGAAAATGTGAGTGGTTGGAACTGGTGTATTTTAAACAATTGAGAAAGAAATTAATAACTCAAATATCCGTCGGGCTGCAAACAAAACCCGGTCGCAGTAGTATAGTAAGACAGAAGCGGCCGGGGTCAAACCGTGGGACTTATAGCGAAATAATATAGTACCTAAGCTTGTCACAAAAATGGGGGATAATTGACTTGTTTTTGTAAAGTAAAACAACAGATAAAATTAACTGAGTGGAAGATAAATTAAACGGGACTCCGGGTTCAGGTTTATATAATCTGATTAATTATGCTATCTCTACCGGTTAATTATAATAGTTTGGCAAAATTCCTGTTATTATCTTAAAGACTAAATCCTAGACTTGAAAGACTCGTTTACCAGAAAATGCTCGATCTAATCTAGATTTGAGCAGAACACATGTAAATAGATTAAGTGCGAGGAATTATATTTTGCATCTGAAATTACTAACTTATTTTTATCAAAATAAGTTTTCCACAGATTTATCGATTAATTAACCTGTCTATTTATCACTGCTCTGATAAAAATAGACTTTGTAAAGCATTTTAATAAATTCATGAAATTTATTAAAAAGGCGAGAGATAAGCTTTAATCGTAACAAACTGTATTTAATTAAACCGGTAAAAATATAGATTACATAATTATACAAACTATAATTACACCTTCACCCGGAGTAAATCCTCTTAGCCCAACATAATTAAAAAGACAGAATAAGAAGTAAAAGAAATCATCTGGGAAAGATAATTAATTCATCTCCTTTATGACAGCTAATATTTGGACAGAGGTTGGACAAAACAACGGTATGGAAATGGAATGTTTTATGGGATGAGGTGATGTGTGGATTTTATGTGGATATTATGTAGATGAGATGTATGATTTTTGGAGAGAAAATGATGATTTTGTGGAGGAAAAATGGCATTAGTTTGGGGGTGGAATGAGATATGTATTAATGGAGGGTAATAGGTTTATATAGTGAAAATGGGGTAAAAAGAGAGGGGGTGTCGGTGTGAATTGATAAAATATAATTTATCAATTCACACTTTGTCGACATGCCCCTGTACGCTGTCCAGATTAGCGCGTCCGAACCAGTGTCCGGACCAGCCTGGTTCGGACATGTCGATTTTTGTACGGGCGCGCTCCACATGTTGCGTCCGGACCAGCTCATCCGGACACTGGTCCGAACGAGAATTCAATTGCCTCTAAAATATTCGTTTCAGCTCCGATTTAATCCCTGTTTGTTGCGTTGGAATCCTCATGAGTAAATCTACTTAATTACATGGATTTTTCCTACATTGAACATATAAAATGCATTAGTTCATATCAAAACATAAATCTTAGGAAAAAACGCATAATAAGTGGGAAACATGTGCTTCAGATATTGCAATTCATAAGGTATTTAAACCCTTAAAGTCTATATGTTTTGCACTTATCATCAACCTAAACGGTGTTTCTCCCGTTGGTCCTCTTTCTGTTGTTCTGTGGCCCATAAGACTTGCGGTAATATTTCAGCCCACCTTTTTTTCTTATCGTCCAACTTTTTCTTTAACGCTTTCACAATTTGGTTGTTGGTATTTTCTACTTGTCCATTCACTTGAGGGTGAGCTACCGAAGCAAATCTCAGATCAATCTTCTAATCTTCACAAAATTCCTGGAAGCTCTTGCAATTGAACTACGCCCCATTATCTATTATAATTACCTTTGGTATTCCGAAAGGACATACTATGTTCTTCAATAAAAATTCCTCTATTTTTCGTGCGGAAATATTAACCATTAGCATGGCCTCTGCCCACTTGGTGAAGTAACCCACTCCTACATACATAAACTTGAATCTTCCAGGTGAGGCTTTCGGAAAGGGGCCGATGATATCCAATCCCCATTTAGAGAAGTGGACCGGGGAAGTTATAGATTTCATCTCCGCAGGCGGGTTTCCGATCCTTGGGCCATGCTCCTGGCACTTGATGCACTCTCTTACATACTTCTTACTTTGCTCTTGGATTGTTGGCCAGAAATAGCCCATTCTTAAGATTTATGAATTACCATCATTTCTCCCTGATGATTCTTGCACACCCGATCGTGCACTTCTTTAATGATTTACAAACCCCGCTCCGGTGTTATACATTTCAGCGACGCTCTTCCAAAGGATCTTTTGTATAGTTGATCATTTTGAAGAAAAATGATGTTGCTCTTCTTTTAACCGTTTTAGCATCTTCCGGGTCCTCCAGAAGTATTCCTTCTTGGATATACAAGATAAAATGTTATAACATATGGTATAACATAAGGTTGTAATGTCATAAAGGAAAATGTGGCAAGAATGTAAATTATGGAAACTTTAGGGTGTTGTATGAGATTTTACGGATTGGGGAGTAAATTATAATATGATGGCAAAATGTCATTATGTGACAACACATATTAAGTTAAATGCTAGCTAAGGAAAGTTAGTGCAAAGATTAAAGAGCTTTGAAATAACCTTGAATTATAAGGAATACATGGAGTATTACAATTGCTTAATTAAGTTGTAAATTAATTTATATTGGAAAAGAAGTCTAACATATTAAGATGAGAGCTATATATGTTTAAATCATATTATAAAACATTAGACATAAAATCTAATTTAATATATGATGAGCTAGACTAAAGAAAGAATTATATAATTCAAAAGAATTAAATGGTGAATTATACAAAATGTAGACTTGCATACTTTAGTCAAGTCAACTACAATTGACCTAGTCAACTCAATCTACCAGGAGAGTCAACATTGACAAAACTCATCAGAAAGATGGGACTTATAAATGAACTAAACATTATGAGAACAAATGTATAACTAGCATATAGTAACAAAACTATATGTTCATATATATATATAAACACATATATATACACACTTGTATATATATAATTAAACCTATGATTTGATGAGTAGGTTACAAGGATTTAATCATATTGATAAACATACAACAATTTCATTATTACAAGAATTAAAACATTGACACGAATAATCCCGAACTCACTTTTAAACCCGAGTAAAGATGATTAGATAATCACGAGTAATTATCGGGGTGATTAGTGACTAGTCGGGACACCGAATTAGTTCGTATTACTGAGAGCTAATATGTAGCCTCGTATTCCAGAGTTGAATGGATTAGAGGACATGCGTTAGAGAACAAGCTTCGAGGATTAGCGAGCGACCGTGAAACTTCATGCTAGCTATATTACAGTGAAAGGTATCTTATTGTGTGATCCGATTGTTCCTGATGATTTCCTTGGGTTCGGATATCAGTGTGCTTACTTGCTAGAGGATATCTGGGATTGATAATAACTATCACATGTGGCTGGTTGAATGTTGTTGCCTTGTATTGAATTGCTATGTATGCAACTTACTTGTTCGTATATATACGTATATATAAACCGAACTAAGGCAAGACAAATGCTATCTTATATTGAGATAAGAGACATAGTAATAAAACGTCATAGCATAGGATAATAACGACTTATATTATCCGAGACTTCTAAGGACTTACTTAGATACAAAGCAACGGCCCGATTAAAGCCGCTCTTGTAATTACTACATTTGAATGGTATAAATCACCTAGAGACCTTAGGTATAAACCTTGATGGCACACATTTAAAATGTTACACTGATACCTAAGTTGAACATAGGGATATAGATTAAGTGAACTTAATCATTCAGTGACTAGTATATGGAGGTACATAAGTAGATATCCAATGGGATGTGGCTCTTGGTGCACACTGTGATCATAAACATGATGCAAGGATGTCCACGTATGGGTCCTCTACTCAAATAAATTCCAACGAACTAAGATGGTTCATCGGCCGGATACTCTGCCGTTGGAGTGGCTACATGCCGTTGGTGACCCACCGAATATAGGGGTATGATGTAGAGACACGTCAGTTTAACGAGACGTTGTCATTAGGCATAAGATATTCTAACCTAAACAATATACGAATAGCTAGATAGCTCGTATATTGGCAAACATTATTTAGTGGCTTAAAATCCAAGAACAAGAATAAATCGTATACGTATTTACAACTCTCGTATTGTTTGCCTTGAATGTTTATTGATTAGAGTGCATCGTGATATGATTTGTGGTGAAATATATGGTATATGTGTGGATTGAATGAGATGATTTATACTCCTAAATACATTGAAATGTATTTGATTATTGTATTGTTGGTGCGATAAGTGAAGTCGGGGGCTATGAATGTTTGTGTGAGTAATCGCAATACGTACTGAAATATCCCGTAATTAAAAACAGTGATTAATTAGGCTAATTATAATTTTAAAGGCTTGATTATATCTAAATAAACACGAGGGAACAAATCCCGAAGAAAATGGACCTTTAAAATGGGTTAAAAGCATAAACGAACCTTAAACCGCGTTTTTCGAGGAAACCGGGAAAACATGACTTTAAGCGGGTCAAATAGACTCGTAATGATTTTGGTCAACCAAATAGTCATTAATAAACATTAATGAAGGTTTATAACCAATAAAATCAATAAAACGAGAGAATAGTAAAAACTGTCAAAAACGGGAAGTTGTGGGGTGAGAGTGCAAATAAACAAAATTAGTGTGTCCACTTTGAAAATAAAAATCAAAAGCTGGTAGTGTGTGTGAGTACTGGCCGGCTCACTCACCCCCCTCTCTTAATTGCCCTTCTTTATTTGTCTTTAGTAACAAAAGGACAGGAAGTAAGTAAAAAAAGCAAAATAAACACTCTCTCCTCTACCCCCTCACTCTCTCATCATAGCACCCCCTCTCTTTGTGACCTTCTTCCTCCTCCAGCACACCTCCATGACGATTTGAAGAGGTAAGTGCAGCCCCATCCTTCTCTTCCATTTTTGAGTGACCAAACCACCTCCAAATGCAATAAAAATCATACCATTAGAATCCTCTTGGCAAGGAGAGCACTCTCATCTTTCCAAAAACCGAAAACGACCACTTTCATTTCCATGGGTATTCTCCATTTGAAGGTTTGAACCCACCATTGGAAGCTCCTCCTCCACCTTGATGTTATGAGGTAAAAAGAAATTCGAAAATCCACCATTTCTAGCCCTTGTTTGCATTATAAGAATTTTCAGTTTTTGAATGCCTTGTTCCTTGTATTCCAACCGGTTTAGCTTCTTCTTTGGGCTAGGAATCTCACTCTCTTGCTAGTCAAGAACCTCATTCATTGGTTGGAAGGTAATGCTATTTTCTAAACCCTAAAAACATCTAAATCCTAGGGTTAGTTAAAATGGATGCTAAGTAGTTGTGTGTATTGGTATGGTGGCTGTAGCCTTGCCCATTTCTTGAACAAAAACCGAGAACAAGAGGATAAGGAAAGAGGAAAAGAGAAGGAAAGGAAAGGAAAGAAAACTAGCAAGACAAGGTAAATACTCTTACCTTGGGCTAGTTTTGTATGCCTTTTGTACAGTTTTTGAGCATTACAAATAAGTAATGTATATGATAATGAGTAATGAGTATGTTGTAGTATAATGAGGAATGATAATGTAACAGTTTTGAAGTTTTTAAATGATGTTTAAAAGCCTTGGGAAACCATGGGTAGTATATGTATATGTGCAGGAAAATTGGTGTGTTGTAGTATGCATATGATGTGTGGATTGGTATGGGAATTGTGAGCTGAGATGATGTGTGGGCAAAGTTAAAATTATAGGGGAGACTATGTCAAATTTTGCCTAGAAATGAGAGGACTTTAAGTGTTTAAGAAGAAGGAATAACCTAGGTAGTAACTAGGTGTATTTGGAGAGTGTAAAGGGAGTAGCTTAGTGTCTTGAAACAGATTTGAAAAGGGTTTAAATAATGAGAAGAACTAGAGTGTAAAGTAATGTATTTTGAATGCCAGGAGTGACATTAGTTGAGGAAGTATTGGAGGATAGAAGTTAAGGTGAAAAATCTGTAGCATAATAGAGGAAACAAAATCTGTAGCATTAGTGTAAGGAAAACTAGTATAAGTGTTGGAAAGAAGTGAGGAAAATTGTGTAAGTGGATGTAGGAATTGAGTAGTAAGTTTGGTGGATGAACTAAGGTGATTTAGAGGGTTTAGTGAGTGTTAACATGTGGGGAAGGTATTGGTAAAGGTTAGGGAAGCAATGGGAAAGTAAAACACCAAAAACAGATTTTAAAACTGAAGTACTGGGCTGGACCGACCTAGGGACCGAACTTGCAAGGTCGGTCGAGCCCTGAATTACAAAGACGGGAACCTACTGGAATGGACTGACCTTGGGACCGGACTTGCAAGGTCGGCCGGACCAGGAATTTTCCCGTCTGAAACCTACTGGAATGGACCGACCTTGGGACCGGACTTGCAAGGTCAGTCGGACTAGAAATTTTCCCGTATAGAACCTACTGGAATGGACTGACCTTGGGACCAGACTTACAAGGTCGGTCGGGTCTTAAATTTTCAAAACCAGAACTTTCTGACTTGGGCCGACCTTGGGGACCGGACTTGCAAGGTCGGTCAGGTCTGAAATTTTCAGCGATGAAACTTACTGACTTCGACCGACCTTGGGTTCGACCCTGTAAGGTCGGTCGAGTAAAAAAAAAAAATACTTTTATTATATGATTATAGTAATCATATGTGTGTGTGTATATATATATATATATTTGTGCCTATACACATATATGCATATGTATATATATATTCCTATACACATATATGCATATGTATGTAGTAGTACACCATTAATGAAGTAGTAAAGGTAAGAAAGTATACACATGAGTAAGAAAACAAGTTTGAGAAGTAATAAGAAAAGAAAGGGGTTCATAATCAAGTATGAATGTAAAGAAGTAGCAAGTATACATTAGGAGTATTAATGAAGGGATAAGTTGGATCAATAATAGATCATTGATCATACAACTTCATGTATGTATAAGAATCAAATAGTTGAACCTCGAAGGAACGCGGTAGTACGAATACGACGGTGAACGGTACGATTTCTTCATGCCCTGTATCCTAACTTGGTTACCCCGATTTGTGTGCTTATGTGATCACCAATAAGATAAATTCACGAATCAGACCTTTATTGCACTTAATTGTGTTTGAACTATATTGTTCTTGTTGTATTCTCTTGAACATTTAGTTTGTATAATTCATGAAATATATGAATGAGAATGGAGAGTATGTGTAAATGTTATGTACTTGAGTAGTGTATTGACGTATGGTATGGAAATAATGACTTCTACTAATTCCTAACCATCTAACTCCTAACTTGAGTAATGAGTAAAATGGAATGAGTAGAAGTCCGATATAGTTTCGGCCACGCGTGAGGATAAGGAAACACAAGAGGTTGGATCCGAATCCTGGCTGTAATCTTTTCCATGGACCAATCCCCTTCAATGGGTAGCATCCTGGATTAGTGGGCCACCCTAAAGCCCGGTGGTGGGATGTAGTAATCCCTGCCCGGAGGTCATACCGACTTGACTTGAGTAAAGTAAGTAAGAAGTAAAGTATTGTATGTGTATTGGTCTTGACTATTGTAAGTCATTGACCTTGAGTAAAAGAGTATTGAACACACGATTAACTCGGGTGTGTAAAGAAACTAACAAGACTCATGTATGAATTGGAGAAGTGTACCTCCGTATCGCGGTGAGTATTCGGTAAGTATGAATGGTTGACTCGTAATGTCTTCCTTGCATGTATTGAATGTATGTATGCCTTGTGGAATGAATGTATCGAATTGTATTGTACAAAGCATGTATGCATGTATGAATGAAACAAACCGCATGTATTCGACCAAATAGTTGGCGTACCCTCGCTAGTACGCGGGGTATGCGGTTATCATATGCAGCGTAAGCTGAGCTCCTTGGGGTGATGTTTTTATTCTACAGGTACCCGCGAGGCGTGATGGTCGAGTAAGGACCAGAATGGATTCTTTTTGGGGTAGTTAGTAGATTGGAACGGTGTACCGAGTTGTACACAACTAAGGCCTTTTGAGTAGCCGGTGTACCATGTGGTACACCTTTTTGGATAATGAATCATGATTGAATAGAAAGGAGTAGATGGTTAAACTCTTAATTTTTGGGAATAGACTTGGAATGTAATTTATATATTTTGGATACTCGGTAATCAAAGTGTAAGTAAGTATCTGGTATTGCAAGGTAAGTAGTACGTATGCGGTATATTCTAATCGTCAGACCGTTACTGTAAGTAATAGTAGCCTTGTTAGTCTTGGATGGCTAACGGCGTTGTATCACCCGCCGGGAGTAAGTAAGTATTCTGCTGCGAGTAAGGTAATTATGGGAATGATTAGAGGATAATGGAAGGATTAGCGGTTGGGGTGTTACAAAAGTGGTATCAGAGCGAAGTCTCGCTCTGATGATTAGAATACCGAGTGTAGTGATTACCGAGTTAGGTTATAAACCGTTTTACAATGGAGAACTAGAAACCTAACTAGGAATAACCGTTAATGTTAACGGATACCCTAGACGTCTGCAAAGGCGATACCATTGTTTGAATCAAGACCATGTGGTCATAGTGTCATAGTACCTAATGTAATTCACACTTGTTCAGATGTCAGGACGAGGTTGAGGCCGACCTAGAGGAGAGACATCTGATGCACCGGGCACGCAGACGATAGCTGAAATCGTCGCCGCCACACTAGCACAGATGCTACTTCAAGTAATTATCACTGTACAACAAACACAACAAAATCAGCAGCAGCAACAACAGCAGCAGCCTGACCCGCCTCAACCCCGTGAAACAAATTGGGTAAAGGCAGTCGCCGACCTTCGACCTCCATGCTTTAGAGGCGAGAGCGACCCCGCCAAGCTTGAGGCCTAGCTCTCCGAGATGGAGACGACATTCGAGACACTTAAGACTCCCGCTAGAGTTCGGGTGAGAATAGCTGCGTATTACCTCAAGGACGCGGCTATGGACTGGTGGAAGCTCGTCAAGGCCGAGCACGTAGCTGACCCCGCATTCGGTTGGGAACATTCACCTCTCTCCTCCGATCAAAGTACTATCCCGAGCATGTCAAGACCAAGAAACGGCTTGAGCTCGATGCCCTAAAGATGACGGAGAAGATGACAGTTGATGAATATTACCGCACCTTTCTACCCGACCTTGGGTATACCGGCCAGGTCTTGGTCGACCGCTTCTACGGCGGATTGAGCCATCGACTCCGGTATGGCATGTGATTCACACAGTTTACCTCCCTTCAGGTAAACAACGTTGAACCCTTAAAAGCCATGAACAATACGAATTAATATTCCCGTATGTAAATGTGTAACCTAATACCAAGTAAATCAAGAGTGTTACCACGCTGCATCTTGAGTTGAGATCACCTGCCAGCTACGAGATGAGGAGCAAGCGCTGAAGCGCAAGGTGAGCAGCAAGGGTAACACCTCCCACGACCAAAACCAAACCAAACCATGGAAGAAGAAGAAAGGGAAGTACTCCCACCAGAAGAACACCTCTGGAGACGGCAGTGCCCATGCTGAGAAGGGCAAGGCAGCTGATCCGTTACAGCTTGCCTACACTGCACCAGTGGCAGCGAAGCCACTGAGGTCTCAGCCCTACAAGGGTAAGAACCCGAAATCGAATTAGTACACTTGTGAATTAGTATGTATATGGAGTATTGTAAGTATACCGGACCTTGCTAACTTGGAGGCTATAGGTTCTGGATTTGGCCATGGCAAGGGCCAAAATGACGGCCGCAGCTATGTGTGCCGCAACTGCAACAAGGATCATCCCGACACCGATTGCCAAGGAAGGGAGATCCGCTGCTACAATTGCCAGAAGCCGGGGCACCGTGCTAATGCATGCCCAGAGAACTCTAAGCCCAAGGGCAACTATCAGGGCTACAAGCAGCGTGAAGGCAAGGAGGTTGCATCTGGCGATGCTCATGCCCATCACACCTCACAGGGACAGGGGTCCCGGGGTCCACAGAAGTGCGCACCGCAGAGGCAGCCGGCCTTGCACATCATAGACCGTGACGGGACCGGTACTAAATCCGGCCTAGGTATCCACCGTAACATTTAATCCTTGAAGATCATGTCTAAGTATTGAAATATCTGTATGAGTGGATGCATGAATGCGTAAGTACTTGAAGTATGAAATTGAGCATGAGTAAGTAAAATGGAAGTATGTATTGAGCATGAAATGAATTAGTGAGCCTAGAACTCACACTAGATGAAATTTACCACCTTAGGGAAATTCCTTATCTGTTACCCAATACCTTCAAACCCACCTCATGTAGAGACCGACATCGCCACTCACCACTTCAACAACGAGTAGTGTCAGGTTATCCGCCCAGGTATGATCTTATTAAAAGGATACCTGATACCCGAAGCACAAGTTTCAATCATCCGACGATGCAGCGAACTAGGAATGGGTCCAGGAGGATTTTATACACCCGAATTCCCCAGTGGAGCAATAATGAAGCTGAAAATGATGTGCTTGGAAAAGGATTGGAACCCTTATACCAAGACATACCAAACGACGCGAGCAGGAGATGGAGCCACACCTCCATCAAAACCCACTAAATACCAAACGCTTGTTACACAAGCTGTAGAAGTCACACAGCAGTACGAATATGAACCGGTCCCTGCACTTGAAGCAGACCTCTGTATTGTCAACTTCTATGAGAAAGAAGGACGACTTGGCTTACACCAAGATAAGGACGAGACGACGGAATCTCTTGAACAAGGAGTGCCCGTAGTGTCTTGGTCCATTGGTGATGATGCCGTATTCTTGTATAGCGAGTAGAAGCGTGTGGACCTCGCAGAGAAATTGGTATTGAGATCAGGAGATGTTCTAATCATGGGTGAAAATCAAGGTTGCTGTATCACGGGATCAAGAAGATCAAGTTGAATACGGCACCACCGGCAATAATCAACGCCACACACATGAAACCAAGACGCCTGAACCTTACCTTTAGGAAGTATTGATCTTGTAGTAGCATGTAATCCAGTAGTAACGTGTATTAGAGACACAGTATGTATGATGGTTGGTTTATTCAATAAAAGCAGTGCTGGTTATTAAATTCCACTTGCGTTCCACCATCGTTACTTATAATCTTATGAACAATAGGTTGTGGACTCGATACCGAAGGTAACCTGAGTATCCTCACCGAAGCACAAGCCGGCAAAAGCGGCACCATTCTAACGGGAACATTCCTAGTAAACGGCATCAAAGCCTCAGTACTATTAGACTCTGGCACCTCTCACACCTTTGTATCGCCATCATTTGCGAAGAAGTTGGGGCTAAACGCCGATGAGCTACCAAATTTCTTGGTTACTCTCCCGTCGAAGGAGCGAGTAAAGTGTACTAAGTACTACCACACCCCCACCATTCGAATCAAAGGCGAAGAGTTTCCCATCTCCTTCATTGAATTCAACGGGTTGGGATTCGACTTAATAATCGGAATGAACTGGTTGGAGCAGCACAAGGGGAGAATCCTATGCGCCGAGAACCGATTGCTACTCAAGAGTCCATCTAGGGTCACTTTTTCATACCGCCAGAGACCGAGGGAGCCTTCGACCACAGTCATTTCCGCTATGGCAATGTACCGGGAACTTAGAAAAGGACATGATGTGTATTTATGCCATGTGCAAGATCTGGAGAGAGATCCAGAATTCAGTGATGATGTATCAGTTGTATCAGAATTCCCCGACGTATTCCCGAAGGAGCTACCTGGTATGCCACCACAGAGAGTAGTAGAGTTCAAAATCGACCTTGTACCTGGTACTGGTCCCATCGCTAGGGCACCATACCATATGGCACCTGCAGAAATGAGAGCTTAGAGAGCAACTACGTGATTTACTCGACAAAGGGTTTATACGCCCGAGCGTATCGCCCTGGGGAGCACCGGTCCTCTTTGTTAAGAAGAAGGATGGTAGTCTCCGCCTCTACATCGATTACCGCGAATTGAATGCGGTCACTGTAAAGAACAAGTATCCATTGCCACACATTGACGACCTGTTCGATCAGTTGAAGGGAGCTTCGGTCTTTTCTAAGATTGATCTCCGATCCGGATATCACCAAATTGCTATCAAAGAGAAAGACATTGAGAAAACAGCATTCCGAACAAGATATGGCCATTGCAAATTCACGGTGATGCCATTCGGTTTGTCTAACGCACCAGCCAAATTCATGGACTTAATGAATCGATTATTCAGTGATCAGCTGGACACTTCAGTAGTGGTATTCATCGACGACATCCTTGTGTATTCGAAGTCACCCGAAGAGCATGAAAATCATTTGAGAAGAGTACTTGAGACACTGCCCGAGAACCAGCTGTATGTGAAGTTCTCTAAATGCGAGTTTTGGCTAGATCAGGTATTATTCCTCGGTCATGTCATCTCGAGCGCGGGCATTTCAGTAGATCCATCCAAAATTGAAGCAGTACGATCATGGCCTAGACCTAAGACGGTTACCGACATCCGGAGCTTTCTTGGTTTAGCCGGTTATTACTGGAGGTTTGTAAAGGACTTCTCAAAAGTCGCTAAGCCCATGACATCATTGATGAAGAAAGATGCACCGTTTGTATGGATAGACGAGTGCGAGGTATCCTTCCAGAGCCTAAAAGACTCATTGACCTCAGCGCCAATTCTCACTCTTCCAGAGGGCACAGAGGGATTTGAGGTTTATTGTGATGCATCGGGCAAGGGCATGGGATGCATACTCATGCAGCATGGCAAGGTGGTAGCTTACGCCTCCCGCAGCTGAAAAAGCATGAGGAGAATTACCCGACACACGATCTAGAGTTAGGAGCCATTGTCTTCGCCTTGAAGATATGGCGACACCATCTCTATGGGGTAAGCATCACCATCTACTCACCACAAAAGTTTGCAGTATGTATTCACCCAGAAAGAATTGAATCTAAGACAGAGGAGGTGGATGGAGTTCCTCTCAGATTACGACATCAACCTCCAGTATAAAGAAGGGAAGGCAAACGTTGTAGCCGACGCCCTGAGTCGTCGAGCACACTCGCTCCATTCGCTACTCGCTTCTTCTAGCTTGGTTGACGAGGTGCGAGACGCTCAGTTGAGTGACCTTTACTTCACGGAAATCAGATAGAAAATCACAGATGGTACCTTCGAGAGCCGAAAGTACGACTTCAAATTGCATGAAGATGGTCTGATCCGATTGAATGGCAGATTATGCGTCCCCCGAAGCAATGCTGAGCTAAGGGATCACATTCTGTGAGAGTCACATTGTTCGACATTGCATGTCCATCCGGGAGCCTCTAAAATGTACAAAGACATGAAGAGGTACTTCTGGTGGTCAGGAATGAAATCAGACATGACCGAGTATGTTCTGAGGTGTCTCACATGCCAGAAGGTGAAGTTCGAGCACCGAAGACCGGGAGGGATGGTGCAATCTATGCCCATTCCGGAGTGGAAATTCCACGATATCTCTATGGACTTTGTTGTTGGACTCCCACCTGTAGGGGAGGACTCAACATGATCTGGGTAGTAGTCAATCGTCTCACCAAGGTTGCCCGATTCATACCGATGAAGGACACCTGGAAGGTGGCGAAGCTCGCGGAGCTTTTAGACAAGGAGATCATCCGACACCACGGAGTCCCAAAAACTATAGTATCTGACCGCGACACCAGATTTCTTTCGAGATACTGGAGAGCAACACGGGAAGCGCTGGGTACTGAGTTGAAGCTTAGCACCGCCTTCCATCCATAGACCGACGGTCAGACAGAAAGGACCATCCAGACACTAGAGGATATGCTTAGGGCATGTGCCTTAGACTTCCAGGGGAGCTGGATTGATAAGCTTCATCTTATCGAGTTTTTGTATAACAATAGCTATCATGCTTCGATTAAGATGTCGCCGTTCCAAGCTTTATATGGTAGACCTTGCCGTACCCCGTTGTGTTGGGATGAGTCAAGTGAAGCGGTCATCATAGGACCGGAGTACCTAGAACAAGTACAAGCTAAAGTTCAGCAAATCCGAGCAAATATGAAAGCAGCCCAAGATAGACAGAAATCCTATGCGGATGTGCGACAACGTGACCTTGAGTTTGCCGTGGGCGACCAAGTGTTCTTGCGTGTCTCACCTATGAAGGGCGTCTTTTGATTTGGCCAAATGGGCAAGCTAAGCCCGAAATTTGTAGGCCTGTACACGATTACCGAGAGGATCGGAGCCGTAGCTTATGGGCTAGCATTGCCTGAAGAATTGGGGCATGTTCATGATGTCTTTTATATATCACAACTCAAGAAATACATAGCCGACCCCTCTCATGTATTAGAACCCGAGCAACTATCCCTAGAGCCGACGATGAGATATGTCGAGACTCCACTGCGAATCCTTGATACGAAGACAAGAGACACTCGCCATAAATCTGTACGAATGGTGAAGGTCTTGTGGTCTAACCACGATGTCGAGGAAGCGACTTGGGAATTAGAGGACGCCATGAAGGAAGTACCCAAATCTATTTGTAGACTAGATGTCTAATATCCGTATAGTACGGAGGGTATGGGGCGTACCCCTTTTAAGGGGGGTAGAGCCTTTTTGCTTTTGCATTGCTTCGGGTTAGCATTGCATAGTATGTATGTATTGTAATTGTATTTTATTGGCACAAGGTAGTGCTAGTAGTATCCAGTATGTAGTACAATGAGTATGGTATGTGTGTAATGAGTAATGCATTTGTGTTGTACGATATATGACACGAATGACAATGTGAAGAATGGTGAATGGTATTGTGAAATGTATTGTGGAATGTGTGAATTGGATTGTGCATTGTGTATGGCATTTTAATTGGTGTATACTTGTAGTGTAAGAATTGCGAACACCTTGTAAGGTGGTAGTAGAGTGCATTGGGGCAATTGGCTTGCCAAATGAGTAGAATAGTAAACCGTAAACCTTGAGCAACTTTGAGGGCAAAGTTCCTTAAGGGGTAGATTGAAATACCCCGTAATTAAAAACAGTGATTAATTAGGCTAATTATAATTTTAAAGGCTTGATTATATCTAAATAAACATGAGGGATCAAATCCCGAAGATAACGAACCTTTAAAATGGGTTAAAAGCATAAACGAACCTTAAAGCGCGTTTTTTGAGGAAACCAGGAAAACGCGCCTTTAAGCGGGTCAAATAGACTCGTAATGATTTTGGTCAACCAAATAGTCATTAATAAACATTAATGAAGGTTTATAACCAATAAAATCAATAAACGAGAGAATAGTAAAAACTGTCAAAAATGGGAAGTTGTGGGTGAGAGTGCAAATAAACAAAATTAGTGTGTCCACATTGAAAATAAAAATCAAAAGCTGGTAGTGTGTTAGTACTGGCCGGCTCACTCACCCCCTCCTCTCTTAATTCCCCTTCTTTATTTGTCTTTAGTAACAAAAGGACAAGGGAGTAAGTAAAAGCAAAATAAAACTCTCTCTCCTCTACCCCCTCACTCTCTCACCGTAGCACCCCCTCTCTTTCTAACCTTCTTCCTCCCCCAGCACACCTCCATGGCAATTTGAAGAGGTAAGTGCAGCCCTCTCCTTCTGAAATACCCCAAACCTTAATATGTTAATTAATTATGTAATTATGATATTCTAAGGCTAATTAAGTCCTTAAGATCATTGGTGAAGAAATAAAAGCAAAACGAAAAAGAAAATGCGAAAAAGAAAAGCCACAAAACGCAAAAACGTGTGTTAACCGATTATAGTAAGTGTGTAACCTTAACTAGGGTCTAAAAAGGATTCCTAGGACTTATTTAGTCATTAGGAACATGTGGGAAAAATTCCCGAAGGAAACGGACCCAAATAGTGGGGTAAAAGCACAAACGAGGCTTTAAAGCACATTTTTCGAGAAAACTGAAAAATGTGACTTTAAACAGTTAAATCGGACTTGTACAAATTATAGTTGATTTTATAACTATAATTATATACTAATTAAATTCTAAGAATTTTTAGAATAAAAAAAATATTCCGGAAACCGGACCCGGACTGTTAAAACTGACAGTTCGGAAATTAACGGGTGTTATCTGCTAATGACCAAGTGCCACTCTCTCACATTGTAAGTAAAAAATCAGATTTTTGCCCCCTCTGTGTCTCACATGGAATCCCCCTCTATTCTATTAATTCTACTTTACTCACTAAAATACAAAAACAACAAAAGCAAAAAGGTACTACTTACTTTATTCCCTCTCTCACACACCACACTCTCTTCCCTCATTTCTCTGCACTCAACGAGCCCATCCCCCTCTCTCAGCTCTTCTTCTTCATTTTGCTCCCAGCCATGG